>JASVER010000017.1:11960590-11990959 GCA_030449065.1 Oceanodroma leucorhoa
TTTAATCCTATCAATATAGCACAGTAAATATGGCACTGTTCATTCCTGGTTTGATGGGATGCATGCTGATCTGCAAGAAGGGAACTGAATGCATATACTGGAATGTTTTATCAGCTTCCCTGGTATTCATATTATTACTGTGTTTCATATTACTTTAGCATCTAACGTGTTTTGATATACACTAACAAGAAGTCATTACTCCAACAGCTTCATTCTTTGGTGCCTTATATCTTGTATTTTTGGTTTTCACATGGACGTACACAGATGGGCATGGTTAGTCTCGTGTATTATGTGGTGCTGTATGGTCCAGGTTTGGAGAAAGGATGGATATAGGTTAGTTGTATTGCTGTGTCTGCATCTAACTGGCTGTGTCACCTTGGGAAGGGGATCTCATCTCCATACTCAGTTTTTCACATATGCTTGCTATCTACATTGCATATTATTTTTAGGAGGCTTTCATTTTATTGCATTTCTTTTAGCGTTCTTGGCACAACCTGAGTTTAACCTCAATTAACACTTCCAAGTATTAAAATATTGTAATGAAGAGCAACCATTTTGCTGACACAGACGGGCAGTAACTAATAATAGGCTGCAATTTTCAAAGCAGCCTAAGGGAGTTACACCTTCTAAATCCCTGTGAAATGCAAAATTCGTGCACCTGCTTGAGGCTTTTTTCTGAAAATACCAACTGTAATACCAAAATCTTCTTTGCATTTGAGCAGTTTTTYGCTTGTATAAATTAGAGACCCCACTGAGCTGAGAGGGGGAAGCTTAGGTCTGTATATGCTGATTTTTTATCTTTATTGTTCAGTAGGTAGCTAGTGAAGGGGCACTAATTCAAGGATCCCGGGCATCTATTAAAAACAAAGAAAAAAAATCTAAGTGATTTGGAAGGATAGATACATTACATCTGGATGTCTTCCCTTATCTGCTGGGATGTAGGGAATACTTCATATTGATTGAGTTACTTAATGGCATGTTTTTACAGAAGTGGCTGTGCTTCAGAGTGTGTTTGTGTTCTGATGGGTATGCTCTTTAGATGATACTGATGTTCATCACACTTTTGATGCATTACCACCAACAAGGAGGATAAACAGACTTCAAGATTTTTTTTTTTTGTTGATGTTTTTATTAAAATATAGTGAAACAAATCATCTTAAGAAGGCAGTGGGCCTTTGAAGTGGTTTTGAAGTGACAGTTCTGGCCACGCTGAATAGCTGAGGAAGCRTAAGCCACGATTCTCCTCAAGTCTTTGTATCAATGGGTATTATATTTCCATGCATGGCCTAGTCCTGCTGGGACTATTTATAGCATAGCTAGTTAAACATGTTAATGTTATCTGTCTTTACAGAATAATGGTTTAAAAAAAACCAGTCTGGTGGAGAACTTCCCAAAACCTTTGTTTCCTGCTGTAAAGTCTTACAGAGCTAATATTGCTAATAACTATGCTTCAAGAGAAAATTATCCATACTTACTATTAACATAATTTGCCTTTTGGCAGAATAAGATGACTTCACTATGTGATGTGTGCTTTAGTTGTCCTTACGACTTGAATAAGTCATGTTTTAGCTACATAAACTGCAGGAAAATCCACTTGTTTATGTTTTGCAGGTTAAAATAAATCCCGCTTAGCCATATAGGTTTAGTCTAACCTAGGAAAGATTTGCCATTCTAGCTCGATGGAAAACCTCATGTAGACGCATTTCTATCAGCAAAATCATGTTTCTATTGGATTAATATCTGCCTCTGGTTCCCTTAAGAACTTATATTTTGCTGTCAAACCAGCAGGTATGTACGGGTATAAAACACCTCGGGTCAGCCTTTGGCTCATATAAAGGTGTTCTGAAAAATCACTTGCCCAGTAAGTAGGGCAGTAGGAAAATTGTTTTAGCCTTGCTGTTGCTGTGTTTTCATTACATTCATAATTAACCAATTAGCAGTTCTCATTTATAGATGATAGCGGTACAGCCCRATAAAAATCAAGAAGTGTTGCGCTTTGAGCTATTGTCTTGAGGCTTTTTTGTTTGATGTCTACAGCTGGATGCAAACATTGAATTGTTTCATGCTTTTCAGAGGTATGTTGGGTTTTGGTGTGTGTTTTTTGTTGGTGTTTTTTGTGTGTGTGTGTGTGTATTTTTGTTTTGTTTTTGTTTTTTTTTCCTTTTGTTTTTCTCCTTGGCTTTCACCTAAAGATTTTTCTTTTTTTCCCTGGTGTTTGTTGGCATTGCGTATTTGGTTCCCCAGTACAAGCCCCGGGAGCATCCTTGGTGTGTCTCCCGGTAAGCACGGGCCCCTTACTTGTGTTTGAGAGGATCATTCCCCTTTATGTGACAAGGTAGGGGTTAGCTCCACCAGCAGCRTGGAAGTCCTTGGACTGTTCACAGCAGCTAGAGAGAGGTGTTTCAGTGTGCCCTGGATCAGACTAGGTTGTGTTGTGTTAGCTTAATTATATTTGCAATGGATTGGTTGTGCTCCAGCTATGAGTAGAAGCCAGCTCTTGGTTATTGCGCTCTAGCTCTTTGCAGAGACCCAAGAAGGGCTGCGGAGCTGTCTCCTACCTCTGACAGATTCACCCGGCTGGAAGCTGTTGCCYGACTCGCTCAGCAAAGTCACCTGGACTTGTAGTGAGGATTTGCCTTCGTGGTGGTTCTTCCCCCATACTGGTCTGAAGTTACCGGCACAGCTTTTCTGGGAACCATCAACATCCTTAGCAGCTGCAGCAAAGCTCAGTGCCTGTGCACTGGAGCACGCGTGCAGGAATCCTACGGTACGGAGCTCAAGCACGAGCCAGTTTGCTTCTGGAGCGTGTTGGGAGCTGGGGAGTACTCACCGAGAGCCGCACAGGTCTAAGCAATACCAGCGACGGGCCCCTGGTCTGAATGTCGGTGCCAGGGGCATTGGGTACTTGGACGCAGCGTTACCCCTTCCTTCTTAGCGCAGATCCCTGACGGTCAGCATCAGTGGGGTGGTTTGCTTTAAGTAGTTCCTTTGTGAGGATTAACTAAACCTTAATGAATGCAGTTTTCTTCTCTCTGASGAAAAGTGCCACCCCGTGCAGGGCGCATGGGAGGCTGGGCAGATGCGCAGGGGCAGGGTTAGAGGGACCAAGGATCGGTCCGCGCTGATCAGTGAGTACGGCCRGGCAGCCTCTGGCTGCCATCAGAACAGTGGGGAAGACCCTAGTTGTCATGCTGGGTACAAGTGTGTTTTAACATGCACAAAAAAAAAGCAAGAGAAACACTGCCCAAATTCACTACCTCATTTTTGAAAGGTTATTTTAACTGATGGCAGAGGATGAAAGCAGAAATCCTCTGATGCTCTAAAACAGTATCAGAATCTTTTTTCCACTTTTTTTTCCTATGTGTCTTGTTATTACAGGGCTGATATTTTCAGAAACCAAATGAATAATACTTTGAAATGTACAGAAGCTCAATGGTGAGATTTTTCAGACTGTTTCCAAGACAGTAGTTTGTTGTCCTTTACTGAATCCTGACAGTTGGAAGCAGATGACTAATTTTCTTTTTGAGATATTTGCACTGTGGGCGTATGGCATGACTCCCAAGACAGCAATTCAAGTGCTTTCACCCCGTAAATACATTTTATATTATTCTCAGGTTAGTCAGGGAGTGAAGGGTTTTAAAAAAAAAATACATATTTTAATAGGGCTGTCTAGTAATTTAAAAAAACCCACTGAGAATRGAGAGAATTAAAATGTATTTCAAGTGAAATCACAAAACCTTACAGGAATTAGGTGCATACGAGGTCTAGCGCCTCTCTCGAATATTTGTGCCTCTGTGGTCTCATCAGAAAAAATCAGGAGGATAATTAAAATGTCAACTCTTTGTATTAATAATAACTCAGAGAACTTGTTTGCTCTAGCTGAGTAGCAGCTGTATCGCTGGCGTATAGTTCTTAGGCCAAACACCTCCAGCGGGTTATGGGGGAGCGCGCCCCAGTATTATGCTAAGATGAGGTCTGTCTCCTTACCCCTTGCACTCTAAATCTCTCTGCTGTGACTTGCCCTGACCTCAGAGCGTCGTTACTTGGATGCCCTGAGACCCTTGAACCCGCAGCTCATCATCAGGTCGGCTGCACCCATCCTTTTACTGCAGCTTCGGAGCGTGTCACRTTCCTCTTCTGAGTTCCCATTCCTCTTCCAGCCCCAAATCCACCTAATTTTAAAATTAATTCCTTCTGCATGTAAATTTTGGGACTCGCTGGGGCAATGTGTTCAGTGGTGTAGTCACCAGGCAAAAATCCCTGCCTCACACCTCCCTGTTGGTGCTCCCCTGAGCTGAATTGTTTCTCAACTACAGAGTGATTATTCAACTCCCTGCACTGTGGCTAATAGCCCTTCTTCAGCCACAGCACAGAGATTCATAACTGCACAGTTTTAATGCAAATTAAATCCTCTCAACCGATCAGACCAAAGGGTATTTCATAGGTATGAACTAGTAGTGCGTTTACAGATGAATAACACCTTGGATTTTGCTTGACTCGGACTTTTAAATTAAGAAGGCTGCTAACAGGCATCGTTTCTATTAAGGAGGGAAGATAGGAGAAATAAGTGTGTGGTATTTTTTCGTCATTTCAAAGTGACTGAGATTTCAGTGCAAGCTCAAATACTCTGTGTGAATTACATATATAAGCTTATACCAGCTTACAATAACAACTACATCAGCCATACTACATGCAAACCAAAGAGCTTGTTTAAAATTCTAAATATTTTGCAGTAGCATAAAATTGAGAATATGGAGTACGATTGCTGGCCACTGATCTTGCAAGTGTGGTACTTGCAAGAAGGATGGGGAATTGTATGGAGAAAAAAACAGCAGGAAGGACCCTGGAAGTGCTGAACTCGTTTTCTGTTGCAGCTCGAATAACTCTTTGCAGGTCTCAGTACTTTCTATTTTCTGATTTCCTTAAATAATGGTAGTTTGAGATTTCACTGCAGTACAGGAGAATCTGTAGAGCAGCAGTTCAGCATTTGCTTGAGCTTTGTACACAGATGCTCAGAAAGTCTCATCCCTGGGAATTTTTTCTGCGCTTGTATGGATGACAATGAAGTAAACTAATCTCTTCGCATTTACCAAAGAAATTACCTAAGTCCTGCCAGGTTGAACTATTCCGGAGTGTAAATTGCCTTGTTAATGTCAAAATACTTCTGCTCATCTCTACAATCCACTCTGTCATGCTGATGAATTATTAGACCACGCTCATCTTCTATCATGTCTTCTCAGGATATTGGAACCAAGAGAAAAACCTGTAGTATATGCAATACAGTGCTGTCTATCCTCTTCTGGTTTGTTCATGCAGCAAGTGACGTGGTGAAAAACATCCTCCGTCATCATCTTACTAGTAAAAGAGGGCCAAGCACAGCTGGACATGTTTGGAGAGATTTCCAACCTCCCTTTGGATGGCAGTTTTCCCTCTTGGTTGACYTGTGACAGAGCTGATCCCTATGCTGCTGCTCCATGAGATGCAAAAACAAGCCATCAGAATAAACTGTCACAAAAAGCTCAGAATTGTCCCAATTTCACTTAAGTATTCTATTAAACTGCTGCTTTTCYAAGTGTTTGCTTATAACATGGAAAAAACGGTGCAATGACAGGGAAGAGTAACCTAGTGCAGACTGCAGACAGTGAACACGTGCCCGTGCCCCTGTGTTGGACTGCTCTGCATATTTTAACTTGGTTATCTATTTACTCATCTCTCTTCAAAATCCCTCTGTATTTGCAAAGCTCAAAATGAAGCCATTAAGAGCTACGGAACAGTGCAGACCACCTTAGTTTTTTCAAGGTTTGAGCTGAGGACAGTTCCTGRATCTGTAATTAAACAAAGAAGCCAGCAGTGACACAGAGGAGGCATGCAGGGAGGATGGACAGACACCTGCCTAGGAGCTCCTCACTTAAAAGGTGTTTGCCTCCAGTTTCTGAAACAGTCCGGGAGATATTTGAATCCAGCTCAAACTCTTCTTCGTCTCCAATGCTTGCTTACCCTCAGTTCCCTGAATATGTTGCACAGGAGCTTTCTTAAGACTGAATTGCATATTTGTCTTAATTCTGGAACTGGAGTAGCAGGGAGTCTCAACAGTTTAAAATCAAAACGCCCCTCTTCAGACAAGTCTTTTTCCTATAATTGTCCAGTCAAAATCCATTTTTCCCCAGTCAGGATAAGAGATAAGTATATCTTTGTATAAGCACAAGGGCTCAGAAGTAGGTGTCAATTAGAAAACTGGGGTTTAATCTCTTGGTAAATAAATAGCAGTGAGAAATTTGACACTGTAAAGCTCATTTTGTCTCATTTTTACATGACTGGATAGATACCTGGCTCATTGCTCTGTCTCTTTGCATTCTAATACTACTGACAGTCAAAATGCGGTTATTAAAGGATTACTCTAATTGTGTAAAGTGAAAACTGGTAATTCAGTACCCAAATAACATCCTCTTTAAAAGACTGATTTAGCAGAAAAACTCTCCTTGCAGGTATGTAATTTGGACAGCTCGGTGACAGTTGGAAAAGCTTCCCTTATGATCTGCGGTAATTCGTAGGGATATATTTAGCAAGAATGTAGTCTGCTCACACTTTTTTWAATCGTTCATTATAAGACTTCACCAGTATTTCCAGATTTGGATTGTGGAAGTTTGCTTTTATTGGCCTTTGTGTTGCTGCAGCCAATCTGATGGAGAAGTCTTGAACCTTAATTTTACTTCAAAGCCTGAAGTGCTGCTGAACCCTGCTGAAATGGGGAGGTGTGGTGGTGAATGATATTTAATCTTGTTTTTAAAGTCTGTTGAATAGCAACTAGATATAAATCAAATTATTTTTCTGAATACATCAAATACTTTTCCTTTGAATTGTGCCTATATAGTATATGCAGATAAATAGCTGGAATATATTAGCAAAATAAGTTATATTTTCTGAGACGCAGAATGTTCCTAGTGTAACTTTTTGAGAAAACAGAGTAAGCATTAAGATCAAGTAACTTTATTAAAAAGATGATGATTCTTTTTTTTTGTTTTATGTTTATTCCATATACTGGATATTGCTAACAGTTCACTTTTCATTTTTGTTGATCAGCATTTGCTTGCTCAAACCTTCCTACCACTATATTACTAACCAAGGATGTTTAAGCTAGCTATGGCAGTGCTCTTTATCTTAAATGTTATAGTACCTAGGTACTCTGAATACCTATGACATATATTGCAGGGATGTCTGTGAACTGTGAAAGTTTGCTTTTTTAATCCACTCTGACAATTTGATCTGAAGCTTTGATTATGAGCACCAGAATAAATTTGTCCAACTCTAATGAAAAATCCYATCCAAAATAAAAATCTCATCAAGTTTTGAAGGTCTGTAAAATACTGGCTATGAAATACTCATGTTACCTGCCCTTGTATATCTAACTCCAGATTGTTTTTTAGTGATCTAATTCAGAAAAAGTGTAGTATGAAGTTAAACTTTTACTTTGAATGATACTGGATCTTTTAATAACCGATCTTATATAATCAGCTATCATTTGGGGTTACCGAGAATTTTAAATAAGAGGGCTCAAGGGTGCTCATGTGGCCTGACAGTAGGTATTGAAATAGTCCCCACTAGGAAATAGGTAGTTTTGGCATATAATGAAATGGTTCCAGTGACAAGGTATGTCGAGCTGCGAGAGGCGTCCGYGTGTAGCGTGTTGCTGTGCCACGTCTGTGTGATTTGTGCTTGGGGGGAATACAGAAGGGAGAAGGCTGGACTACTGTTTCGTAGCTTGGAAAACCAGGTTACTTAYGGTGAGGGCAGGTAAATGGACTTTTATGGCGTCTTAATACTTATCCTGCTTTCAGGGAAGGGTAAGCGAGCATCTGAGTGATGGCTGAGGGATGAACTGTACTTGGGAAATGAGCACAGGGCAAGGGGGGTAGGACTTGTTACAGGTCCTCATGCAAAGAATTCATCTTAAAACTGCTTTAGTGACCTAATGGAAAAGCATAAATCATCACGTAATTTATGTGACAATTTATGAAGCAATGCACTTTGCTTCAATATGGCTCAGAGTTTAACAGTGTGACACATAGACCTTTTGGGCAATGATGAAGCCTGACGGTTCAGGTATTAATAATTAGAATTAACTGTATACTTAGAAAAAGAGAGGGAGTAGTTATATGAATGGCTGTAAGAAAAGGAAGAGAAGGGTGTTCTGTTCCTGTTGGAACGAGAAGATAAAAACTGCTACTACAGTAGTCGAATGCTTCACTCTAAAACTGATCTTTGTGGAAACAGCAGAGAAAATAGTATGTATGGATTAGAATTTAAAAAAAAAATACCCAACCATCCACTGGCCTAAGGATCGCAAGATCCACAAAGCACCGATTTGTACAAAAATTACTTCTTTTCCTTGACTAAGGAAGATGCATCCAAAGAAATTTCCTGTCTCTGCCTTAGAAAGGTGAATTGTTAAAACCTCCAAGGAGTTCTGGTATATTTATGTTTGGGAACGATCTGTAAATGATGCATACTCTGRAATACAACAACTGTAGCGAGGGTAAAGAGATGGGAATTTAGGAGGTGGCTTCAGATAGAGTAATAGTCAGAATGAACATGACAGCTCCAAAGGACAGGCAAAATGGATGTATGTAAAGATCACAGAGTTGAAAATAAAGCTAGTCGTCGTAGTCCTTTTCCAAAGGACTGCTGTTAAGGTGTCGTAAAACCTCGTGGCACGCAGTACATGATACAATTTGTGCATCACAGATGGAATTTGTTATATTCTTTCTGGTTTTCATGTATTTATTTGTAGTGTAGCTGTCTTCTGCTGTTAAGCTTATCTATCTATTGCTTCCCTCCATTTCCAGGTTTTCTCTCAGAAACGATTTTCTTGAACTTTTCCTTTGCCATGTCTGTAATTGAAAAAGCAAAACAAAACCAAAGGGGGGGAAATCCCAAACGAAACCATGTCATATTCTTTCTGCAGCTAGCRCATTACTTCCAGAGGCTGTGCTTTCAGACGCTGTATTCTTGTAAACTCTCTAAGCTTTCTTTTCTCCTTACGTGAAACGAGGAACTCCCCAGCTTTTAAGAGTATTGGCTCGTGTGTGTAGATGGATTGACTTAGACGGCAGAGGTTGTTACTACCTTTATTTGCTCTGTCTCCTTCGTCTGAGCTGAATAGCTGGACTGGACTTGAAGTAGCTTCTGAAAAGGAGAAAAGCAAACAATCGGGGCAATAATTGCTTTGGCTATCTGACTTTCATTTGCCATCGTTCCTCAGTCAGGATGGTAAGTTTATGCTCAGCTCTTGTGACCTTGGGGATGATTGCCTGCAGTATTTTTAAGACAGGAGTACTTGGGTGAGGATGCTGTCTCTCACCGGGTGAAGCTCTCCTCTCCTCTTCGGTACTAACCTCCATCCAGACACACACAGTATTAGTTTATTTCCTGCTTAAAAATGATAATAAGTGACATAAATATCCCTTATTAATTGGAAAATGTGAAATGACATTTAAATTCCGTCCACGAGAACATATTCTTTCAAAGCCTCTTTGAAGGAGCCTGGGACTGCTTGTTTCATGTATGTTTGTTGAGAGCTCTTTAAATTCCTGAACCACTCTCGACTAATAAATGAATATAAATTATCTCTGAAACAGGTTCATTTAACTCTTGTCTAATGTGTAGCATTTGGCCTGTCAGAGTCAAAATACTGTGACTTATTTTTGTATGGCGAATTGAGTACTTTGTTTATTAAAATTGCTGATTTGTTGTATAATGAGGGRCCTAGATTACTGTTACTTTTCATGGTGATGATGTAAAGGGCAGGTCATCGGTGTTCTCCCACAGCAAAATATTTTYGATTATCTGTTCGTCTTCTGTTATATATTTCATACGTGTTAGTTAGCCAGGTTTTGGAATTAGTGACTTGCATTTTGCTTTCAATCCTGTCGGCCTTAGTGAGGCTCCATACAGAGGAGAATTTGGCTTGCTTAATTGAATGCACTGTATCTGAATGCAGACAAATATGTCTATAGTTGATATAGATTGCTAATAGTTTACTAGAAGATAAAGCAAACATCATTCGGAGCATAAAGCTTGTGATGTAAAGCTGCACCTTGCATCATGTAATACTCAACATTTTTTCAASTTTGAGCTGGGAGTCTTAATTGAAACTGTAGCTCTGTTACTTTTATTCATGCATGACTTAACACAACCATTGTTGAATGCCTTTTGCTGTGATATAATTTTTTTTTTGTGTAGAAGCTTCCACACAGCAAGGTGTAATTACCGTTTTGCCAAAGATTTAGTAAATAATGATGCAAATAAGAAATAGACAGTTTTAATAATTCCCTTTGATATTGGGGGGTCACAGGCTAGCGAGAATGACTTCTACCCCCATCCCCAAATCTACTATGTATTATTTAGGCAGATTTAATGCATTAAAATTATGCAGTGCCTGATGGTAAGAGCTGTGTTTCCCGATGGCCCAAATTTTGCATTSTGTGACCAATAAATGGGGCCTGATCCCAGGTCAGAGGAAGGGAGAGGTCACGCTGCACCCTCGAAGTCTCRGATTTGGCAGAGCGACGTGAGCCCTCGGCTCGGTCGGGTGTTAGAGCTGCTCTGTGTTTCTCTTCCTCCTCCTGTAGTTTCTCCCTTTCTTTTCAGCAGAGTTGACTGCTGTATGTTGTTGCTAATTGCAGATAATGTAGTACTGACATTTTGAAAAGTATACATAGATGATATTCACCCAAAGGATGATACTACTATCTTCAGAGATGCTGATACAATTTTGCTGGCATAGACTCATTTAGTGATGAATTGCAGTAATAGCAGTTCAAGACCTACAGCATATTAGTGAAAATGAATCCACTGAGCACTTGTCCCATGGCACTACAACAGCACTTAAAGAACACTGATTTTCTTGAAGGGAGAAAAGTCTGATTAAGAGATTTAGCTGTGGGTTTGGTTTTTTTGTTTGTTTTGGTTTGGTTTTGTTTTTTTTGCCAGCAGTGTGTTATTTGTATTTGTTTCTTGATGTATGTTATTGTAAGGAATTTAATACACATAGAAAACCAGGAGAGTGCCATAAACACAGAACATTGTTTTCTGTCTTAGCAGATGGAAGACTTGTATATGCTACAATAAGCAGAGATGTAGCAGTAGTACTGCTTTTAATTTCTTGTTATAAACTGACCTAACACCTGGTTATAAACGGAAAAAAGATCAACGTGCTAAAACTGAGAAGATACATAATAGTTAGTGTACACAGTGGTGGGTCTCTGTGGCAAAAATGTTGTAGAAGGGAATGCAGTAACTGGAAAGAATTATTCTAATAAAAGGATGGGGCAACCTATTGTTGAAATCGTTGTCTAATTTGAGGGAAATAGGGATAAAGACAGGCTTCATGTTAATAATGCGTTGGTGCTTTGCACGAGAACAGAGTGTTCTTTCAGCTCTGGAGTGTGATCAGTGGAGAACAGAAATGTCCCAAGCAAAATGCTGGACTCCTTTGTGCAGTCTCCTTTAAAATCACTCAGATGCTAGAAAATTAGAGGGACCTGGAATACAAGAACTCCTAAAACAGGAGAAAGTATGCGAGTATGCATCTCCCTTCGTTTCTCCTTCCCCATCTCTACACCCTTCACGTCCAGCTGGGAGGAGGCATGTTTGGGACATGCCCACAGCACACAGAAGAGCAGCTGGAAGCCGCTCCAAGYAGAAACCCTTCTCTGCTCTCGGTAAGTTTTAACGCAGCACCTTTGTCTGTCGTCGTGTTTAAAACAACCCCCCTACCTGAAATCTCACTTTGATTTGTAGATCCTTTGCTTCCATTTTTTATAATTAACCTTGACCACCAGTGTAACTGCCAATGGTTACAGTTAACATCAAAGAATCATTAAAAGGTTTTAATTGTCTCTTCCACATASCACAACATGTTTGAGAAGATTTCAAAATGTGTGATGTAGCTTTAGGTGGTGATTTCACCATTGCTGGGGAACCTACGGGGGGAAAGTAAAGGAGTGCTAATAAATAGGCTCTTTTTGGTCAAATACAATGTAGTCTCGCAGACTCTAATACACAAGTCTGTGTCTATAAGAGGCAGTAGAGATATTCTGAAGAACTGGGATTTATGGATAGTTCCACTATTTTAGGGCTAATATAGGCTACAGCTTTGTCAGGTTGATTATTTGAAGATACGAGCAATCATCGATAGTTTGGGCAAGACCTCTTTTGTGCTGAGGGCAGGGATATGCGCCTAATGTTGGCCACATTAAATGGGTCTGCTTACGTGAGGGCAATAAAAAGACCAAGTATTTGCTGCACCTGTTGCTCCACTATCTTTGGGAGAGATAGAAAAATGATATATAAGTGTACGGAGGAAGCACTGGTATTTATAGCAGATGACTGTGGGTAGATGTGAGTATTCATACACACAGGGTTCTTGATGATCAGATGATGAGTTATGATGAAGAAATATTTTTCTATATTTTGTGATTTGACAAGCAGCATGCCRCTTCTTTCCAATTCTCTTGCAGTTTCTGTAAGTTAAGAAAGTCAGAGGAATACTTTTCCTGAATAATAATTAAAAAAAAATTAAAAATCAGTAAGCCTGAGTTGCTTTCAGCTAGATCAAGAAGCTTCCCAGTCGGAAGATCCAGGATTTGACAAGGATTTTAAAATACTATAACCAGCTGTAAAATAAGCTAAAAATGCTAAGGTAGTGTTGACAGTGTTGTCCAACAGCTAAGATGATTTTTTTAAATGAAAATAATTTTGAATTTTTAGGATTAACAAGATGATTTCTATATTCCTAGAGAAAGAGTTGCATTACAAATCTTAAGATGTACCTTTTTGACTCAAATGAAAACATGTGCTGCTTCACGTAGCATGAGCTACTGGTTTCTAATTTTAAAATCCAGATTTCTTCTGACAAATTGTGATTTAATTACAGAAGTATTTAAAAACACACAAACAGTGCACATACATTTTGAGGTACAATCATTGAATAAAGACTAGTGAGCTAAGGCAAGTAAGTCTGCAAAATGCTAGTTAAGGTAATGTAAGAGATGGRTTGAACTGTCTAGGTAAAGACTAAAGGCTGTACTGTGTTACAGTAATTATTGTAATGCCTTATAGGYTGATTTAAGTAACCTAAGTTAGGGATAAACAAACTCTTTTGTCTCTTTATGCTTGTSATGTGTAGAGTAGTGTGAATGCTGTAAAGACGACTTTGATATTCAAAGTTTTCATTTCATTTCCTTCTGAAAGAAATATCATTAAAAATTCAGAAGGTGAAAGAAAAACAGACAAGATTCATATGCCATTAATGGAATTATATTAAGAGTTATAATAATATCCCTTAATCTTAAAAAGGTAAGTCTCTTACAGAATTAAGATTTTTCTGCTGCTTTTCATGCCGTGTGAGGTATTACGGTTAATACAAGTTGCTGATGTGAAAGCATCCTCGCTAATCCTGTTTGGAGAGCGGCTCATTCTGTGCTTGTTAGAAAAGGTACAAGAAGAGATATTACAGGTCCTTCGTTAAATAACTACTTAATAACGTCCTAGGACAAGCAGATCCCCARTCTGCGAATCCTGCCGGCAGGTTTCCCTAGGACTCGCCTCTAAAGCAGCAAAACCTAGTCCGTGTGAGAAGCACAACGGGTAACGTCTTGGGGTGCTGCAGAGGAACGTGCGGCGGCGGGTGCAAATTTACATCAGCGAATTCAAAGACATTTAAAACAGCTTATACTTATACATTTAAAAAGCTTCTACTCACCCTTCTCTGTGAGCTTCTCCTTTCTCTAGCTCCTGTATAACACCCAACAACACTTTTATGGTTTCCTGACTAGAGCTGATCAAATTTTCCATCATCTGAAGCTGCGCTTTCAAGTCCACAACTTCCGTGTGAGGCACGATTTGTTGGCATTCCTCGCTCACCGCGACGGCCGTCTGGCACGGCTGGTTCTCCTCCATWGGCGAAACGTTGACCTGAAGGGTCTCTTCGTTACATTCGGTGGCTTGGCACGGCGGCCGCGACGAGCAGGCTCGAGCATCTCCCGCCTGGGGCTGAACACCGTTCAGGTGCACGGTCCTCTTTTTGTCCTCCTCGGCTGTCGGGCAGGGTGACCAGTCGGTCTCGGCCGTGAGGTCTGGCAGGTCGGGCTGCGAGGCGTTTGAACCGGCCGCCGGCAAATAAACGGTGGCCACTTCAGTCTTGAAGACCCTCCCGTGGAGGGGCTGGGCGGCCTCCTCGCTCCCCGGCCGCCCTGAGGCCTGTCTCCCTCGGCCGGGTGGCCGGGCGGCGGCGGCGGGCTCCTCCGAAACGGGGTCGGCCAGGTTTGGGAGAGGAGGAGGTGGCTCTTTGGGAGAGCTGTGCAAATCGCTGCTTTTCCAGGCCTCGGCCCCGTTGTCGTGAGATCCCGCGCTGGTGCGCTCGTTGATGTGGGAAATGAACTCCGCCGTCTGCAGGCTGCCGGCCTTCTTGCTCCACGGAACGGCCTCCCCTGAGCTTCTGCCGTCTTTGTCCTTAACGTCTATTAGAAACCCGTTGTTTTGACTCTTAAAGGTGTCGACAGTCGAGGCGCTTTTAAGAATATTCCCTTTTTTCCGGTCGAGAGGAAAGGTCTGGTAACACTTTTTAAGATCGGGTGACGTCTGAACTCCTGTGCTCTTGGTGACGTTGGGTATCGACCTCCGGGCAGGCACCGTCATGTACTTGCGATAAGCCGTTTTGTAGGAAATGGGCTTGGCTTCTCTCTTGTCAGGATCCTGTGTAGTGGACAGCTGTTTGTCCCTCTGCTCGTTCTGGGCCTCGCAGATATCTTTAAATCTCACCTGGAGGGCTTTGTTTCGTTTCTTAATCTGCCGGTTGGGATCCAGTGCGTATTTCATCTCCAAAGCGAGCGAAGCCGCTGGCTCAACTTCGCTTTCCGAGGCGGTGAGTAAGCATTTGCTGGGCTCCTTACTCACCATGGTGCCTGCATGCAAAAACAGTTCAAAAAGCCTCGTGTTACAACAGGAATGCTACTCGTCCCCCCAAGTCTGCAATATTTGAGCTAATTTCCTGGGCTTTGACTGAAATGGTTGCCACGYGCAACCTTTTTGCTCGATTCTCTTAATTAAGTCCCAGTCCTTCGTATTAGACTTTGTCCTTTTGCTAGAAAATCGTAGCTTTTATCTCGATTTGTTAACACCTGCTCCTCAGAGAGGGTAAAGGTGTGCCGTTCCTGGGTTACAGGTGACTTTGTGTAGTAGGACTGGGAGCAGGCTGGGACTTCTGCTGGGTCACAAAACCCGCTGCTAGTTGGGCTAAACCCATTTTTGGTAGCACCCAGCAGTTTTTTCCAGACCCCTTTTCAGAGGGCAGGCACCATGGCTGTCACGCTGGGTGTGCTAGCTCGGCACTCGGACTTCACTGCAAGGCAATGTGGGCTCTCAGGAAGCAAGTCATCTGAATTTACTTGATCGTTAATAAAAAGTACAGGGAAAATGAAAAACCAGTGTCTTTGTACAAATAAAGTCTTGAGCACTGACAACCCTTAATGCTCCTTTAATGAAAATGTTTAGTAGCAAGAAGTGTCAAACTGGCATTATTTTTTACAGTATGCTTGTTTCTTCTGTGTAATGTACTCTTTGCAAGAAATTAATTGGTAGTTAGAAGTGGCATTATTTGGATTTTTTAAAAAATRCACCTCATAGCTAAACTTAAAACCTGGATATAGATTAATTATTATTAGCAACTGGTTGGTACTGCTSTATGCATAAAATTTATGAACTATTGAAGTTTGTGGAAGAAGTCAGCAGTGCATCARTTAAGGTTCTGCTTCAAATGCAAAACAGCCCATCCTTTACTAGAAGCAGTAATATGCCTTTATAATAGAGCTTCTTATCCCAAAGGATCCTAAAGCACTAAAAAAAACCAAACCAAAACACAAAAAACCTGTGATGCTTCACAGAAATGACTTAATCTGCTATTGAAATATAAGCACCTCCTCGAGGATGAGAAGATGCCAACTGCTCAACACAGCACATAGCAAAAAAACTCGACAGCTCTATCACTGTACAGATCGTATGGGATCTGTAGTAACTGAATAGTTAAGACCTCATTTTTACACCTCATTTGAAGTTGTCGGTTTTACCCTCGTATTGCATAAGTTTCTCCCTAATGCTGAGATTTACTCAATTACCAAATTCCCACTTAATCCAAGTATTCTGCATGTATCTCCTATTTAAACACCGATGTACCCTCAGAGGGACTCAGAGTACAATGCAAAATGAGTAAAGGGACTTTCAGGTGTGGTATTTGAAATACATTTTTAATTAAAATTCTTTTGTCTATTAAATAAAAAATGTGAAACTCTTTAAGAGTTAAGTGCCACAATAGGGTATGTTTTATAAAGTGGCACAAGTGAGTGAATGCTTATGACTAGTCTATATTTAGTTTTAATTTAAGAAAACATAATGGAGAAATCATTTTCAATGGCAAATTGAATGTTTATGGGTTTTTAAAAGCAATAGTAACATTTCCCAGAAGTTATTAAGACACACGAATGTGCATGGCAGACAATCTGTATACTGCAAGGTTGGATTTCTGGGTTATCAAATTGCTTTCAAAAAAATCTCTTGCAAATGTGTCATTACTCTTTTTTTTTTTTTTTTTTCCCCATGTTTTACTTCCCTGGTCCCAGTAATTTGCAAACAAGTAACTGAAATATTCTGGAGTCTGCCTGTTTGCCTTTTTCAATTTAACTTGTCAGGTTCAGGTAGCAGTGAGTGAGCAGCAGTCATTTTAGAAGGAGAAGTTTCTATCTGAATCTGTGTGATGTAGTAGAAAGCCTGTAGAAGAAAGCAAAAAGGGGGACGATTCAGGACAAAAATGTTCAAATAATGGACTAGATTGCTAAATACTAGTTTTCAAACTATGTATGTATATACAGACCCAGTATCTGATACCAGGGTGACCAAGACCCTCTTTTGGRGGAGATAAGATTATAAAGTGGAAGTGCTAAAGGGAAGCCTTTAATACATGATGTACAAATATACAGAAATTGGGAGGGATAAATTAACTACATATGAAGGTCAGGAATTTTTTGTTCCAGTTGAAACCCTAAGTAAGGAGTCAGCTGTGCTTTGTGGGGAATATCAGTATCCTGTACTGSCTGTTTCGGGCTGTCTTAATGTTTGCCAAGTGAAGTTATGCCTTTATTTGAGAGACAWTCTGCATACAGAGCCCCACTGGTTCCCAGCTTCCAAAGATGGTGATGGTAGGAAATACAGACATCCATCCATCTGTCTGCCTCTCTCTCTCGGGGTGGAATTTTGGAATGCTTTAGTGAATAATGAAGTGCTTTATAAGATACAAACCTGATCCATTAGCCTGCAATTGGTCAGACATTAGCTTTAGACACAGCTAAAATATGCTTTAAAAACTACTGTCAAAACCAAAACCTCTGCACTTTCATTCATGTAGAACTACTGGAAGCAAATCTTCCATAATGGTCTGGTAAATTAATGAGTTTACCAAAAAACTAAATACAGTAATACAACAGCCATTATATCCATTGGTTCTCAAATCTGATAATGAGTTCATGCACTACTAAGAAATTGTAGCAAATATGAAAAGTTGCATTTACAAAGATGTGAAATACTCAGTAATTCTGTCTGAAAAGAGGCCACACATTTTTACCCATAGAAGAGGCTTACAAAAATCAGTTGTTAGATCTGAAAGTCACTTATTACAAACATCTCTTAGGATATCTCGGAGTTGTCGAAGTGAGTTTTCTGGCACTTGGTTACTTGACAGTAGGATCCACTAACATACAATTTATTCTAAAGTATTGGCTTGGTATTTTATCAGTGCACTGCTGACCCGTCTCAAACTTCAGATTATTTGAGATACCACTTTAATTCCATAATCTTTGGGGCTGCCGGATCGCTGGGTCTCTTTGGAATGACTTAATAGATGGAATTAATGGAGTCCACAACCCAGACGAAACCAAGAGTCTGGTGATATTCCACAGAATAGAAATAGATAAATGGCGTACTGTATCCTGTGATGCAGTTAATTTTAAGCGTGTCTTTAATAGCCAATAAATTGATTCTTCAAAAATTGCTTGTCTCCCTTTCCCAACTGCACAAGCTGGATTTATATAGCTAATCTAGGGTTTGCTATTCCCACTAGGAGCTTGGACTAATAATTTTATTGATATCTGTGATTAAGAATGACAACAACCAAAAGAACTAGGTTTTTTCAAGCCTTCCTTGGATCTCAGTGTCTCCAAGGAGAACTGTATGTGCACATTTGATAAAAGAACAGTTGAGCAAACAGTTGATTGCGAGTTAAATATTTAACACAGAAGAGTTTATATAATACTTTTTCGTTTTGTTTCCTTTTTGTTTTGGCCAAGGTGCTGACTCCAAGTTTGGCTTACTTAGGCACTAGCATTTACAACGTTGTCTCCTGGGAGGCTTTCCTTAATCATTTAACCTGCACTTGAGATCAGAAGTTAGTGCCAACATTGATACTGATTTCCTGGGGAACGGGAGGTGCCACGGGCACAGCCTGGACCCAGACTGGGAGACTGAAGACGGCAATCTCCTCGTAATGCGTTTCTTTTCCCTGCACTACTTAATCTGTAATTCTGCCGCCCATTACTCAGATTGTTCGTGTTTTCTGGAACACAAGGCAAGGCTGGCATACATAAAATGTGTGGCTGTGAAATAACGATAGAAGCTGCAGGATTTCTGGACACTTTAGGAAACTACTGAGACGGAGTTTCTCAGTTTGCATGAGTACTGCCGAGTTTATAGCTTACTCTGTCAGGGGGCTAATAAAGGCTTTGAATTTGAGTTTTAGTTGCAGATGCCAATTAAATACAGATAATAGATTTAAACTTTTTGTCTGTAGTTACGCTAAACAAGCCCTGATTGCATGAGATGATCTGCTAAGCTAAATATTTAAGTAATCACAGAGCTTATTTTTCAGTTTTTAGCCTTGATTTGTTTATAAACTTCTGGCTGATTACCCTTAAGCAGTGTGCCCTTATGTTTGAATATGGAAATAAACTRTTAAATAATAACAATAATAATAAAGTGATGCACGCAGAAGCCTTAAGTTAGTACAAAATCTTCAGGGTAAGTTATGGAACCCATCTTCTTTGTCATTTCAGGTTCTCCATAGCGTGTTTTATTCAATTAAATAAATCCTTCCCTTTCAGTTCTCCGTTTATTGATGCTGTCCAGATTTCTTCCCCTCAGTTCAGCAATAAATGGGCATTTCTAGGAAGGAGACCTATTTTATGTGATTCACACCTCAGTTATGAGGAGCGGTGGGTTCCCAGCTGTTCAATTTTGCGTCAGCAGGTAAAGCGTAGGTACAGAAGTAAATCTTTGCAGGACCTCYACTCTTAATCCAAAACTCTGCAAAGTCACTGCACTGTAAGGTGAACTACAGTGTGGAATTTCCAGACTGATTTGTTAATGAAGGAAAAGGAGATTTGTGGCTTACCTGATAATTTACATTTTATTTCTGTCAGTTTTATGATACAGAAGTATACTCAATGACTRAATGTGTTAATAAGCAGAGTGGACTTAAACTTTCTAAGTTCCAAATGCAGATGAAAGGCATAGATTTCAGTCTCTATTTTCAGACCAAATGAAGGCTTTAGAGACGCAGCTATAAACTTCCRTGCACGTATTAAGAGCGCACAGGTTTTTTGTGCAGGTATGCAACAGCTTAAAGGAAAAACAATGCACGGGATTGCAAATAACTGGGCTTTACCAYGTAAAGGAAGGCTCATTAGTGATCTGCAACATCTTTATGCTTCTGAATATATTGAGGCTATACTTTCTCATGAGAAATCCCTGCTGCCTCGTATGCCATTTTTATATGTCTAAATATTATCATAAAATTCAATAATGCATATTTCTTTTTTAAAAAYGATTTGATGTCTATAAATCATCTTACAAGTGTATGCGTAGAATATAATACACTTTTATCATTAAAAATAGACATTTGAAAAAAACCTTGGATTTACTTYATATAAGCAAATACAATGTCGAAGCCTATTCTATGTTAATTCTAAATATACCACTGTGTAAACCAGTGATAGCAACCTGAGGATATTTTACATGTAATCTAAATGTTTTTCTTAATTTTGAGTTAAATCTAATCTCTAATATCATGTTATTTCTTTGACTTTCAGACTTTTTGACTTAATTTAGGAGTATTTTCAGTGTTTTAAAAGGGATTCAATTGTTAGATTARCTGACCATGTTGTTATGATACAAACTTAAAAAACATATAGCAGTATCCTAAATATTAGAAACCAATGTCCAGTAAACAAAATTGTACTGATAAAAATGTTGGAAAACACGAATGATCTTAGCCAGTTATTAATTATTAGTTATTTCCAGAAACTGTTCCTGTGTGTGACAAATTTTTATAGTTTTAATGCATAAGTATGAGGATAAAATATGATTTCCGGATAAATTCAAGGGTGCAGGTATGCCCAATTTTTGTGGTGTAAAAAGTACTGATGACTATTATTAGGAAAACCCCCCAACGTATCTATTGACATACAGAACTGACAGACCAGTCTGTCTTCCTTTTATCAGAACTGTTCATGGACAATAATAGAGTTAGCAGTGCTGGTAAATGTCAAACTAGTATTTTTTTTTTTAAATCTGTTTTGAAACCCTTGGGCATTGAACTTGAATTTTCTCTCTCTTGAACTTCCTTATTTATTGCTCAATATTGAATTCATTCTTATTGCTGCATTTATGTATTCTGTATTTTATCAAGTAGAGGGTGAATTGCCGTAGCCTTATAATCTTCCTGTTTTGAGAAGTTTGCTCCACTTCAGCGGATTACAGAGCATTACTACCGTATGCCTAAATYGGTGCTTTTCAGCCCGTGGTCTGGAGACGCTTGGAGATCTCTCACCTATGTTACTGCKGTGCGTACCAGAAAAGAAAGCTCCTGTATGCTCCCTAGCAAAATCASAGTTTGTGAAGGGGGGGTTATATTTTCACTGAAAAAAATAAGAGGTTCCACARACTGAAACAAAGTCTGCTAATTTAGACTGATCCTTTATTTTTTAGTTACATTCTCCTGCAAAAAACAGCTTTGGGATGCATTATTTAGAAATAATGCATTGCACTGTAAGCTACAAACGTTTGGTAGAGTTGTGATGGTTCTTAGTACAATTTCAAAAAATGGACCTATCCATCAYCTAGTTTCAGCGATGACATATGATAGATTCATAATTGCCTTGAAAGTCTTCCCTTGGAATAAACATGATCRTATGGCATTTGTTTTGTCTTTTTTTTTTCCTCCCATCCATTGGTAGGCTCTGTAAGAGTGATGTATAAAAATAATATCCTAGCTAATGGCTGAGATAGACAATAAATGCCTTTAAATGTTCTTGTGAACTTCAGCTTTAGAACTAAGTGGCAACAAATAAAATGTATGATTTAATAAGCCTGTAGAATTTTAGATAAAACAGGAATCTATTGTAGGATAAACTATTTAAAATTTTCCTTACAAAACAAAACAATTTCCCTGAATGCACAAGCTGSTATATGCTATTTTCTATAATTTTGACATGTCTACTACGCGTTCTGAACACGAATTGTAATAATACTTAGGTTTYGTTGCTTCCTATATTGTTACATGCATAAAATTAAAAGGAATCCATTCAACATGATAAAATTCTGTACAATRAGGGTTACTTTTCCCATAATATGTTTGTGCAAGTAATAGTAACACTAACAGGAGATTTGCACTTGCATTAAAAACAATGTAGACCCTTGTGGTCTGAATTAATAACTATTATCTTCATACTGGAAGAAATGCAATGTCAAAAGATATTCCCTGTCAATTCATAGTGTTGTTATAATGTCAAACATTTGCTAGGATTTAGTGTACTGGAAAAAATAACATTACTATTAAAAGAATTATGCTTATTTTTCTTACTGTGCTATGCAGCTATTGCTACTATGAAAATCTGAGTAAAGGTTTATTAGCATTATTTTGCCATGTAAATCTGTGCAACTCTTTGTCAGCGTTACAGCTGGTACTCGCAGTGTAAGGATGCTGCTGAGGATGTGTTGCTAGGAGAATCACAAATAGTTCTGCTTATACTGTACTGTCTTCCAGGAGTCCAAAAGCCAGCGTACTTCCACTGGAAGGCTTTTTCATTTTTATGGGACTGTTAAATAATTTAAATAGCAAGCTGTTAAGGAACTGTCTTTAAGCTCTTGTTTTTATCTGCATTATTGTTGAATAGTAACTTTTAATTGTTCTTAGTAAACTTCAATAGTTTTTGTGGGTGTTCAAGGAAAAAAACCCACYAAATGACAGGAAAAAAAGCAGTTCTGTTCTTTAGCTTCGGCCAACAGGTTTGCAAAACAGTCAGACCTGCAGAGAGTGATCTGGGTGCTAGGGACTGAGAACACGTCCAGACTGCAAGCATCTACATCAACTGCAGCTTGTTTTCTTTTTCATCGTAGCTTTTCAAATGTTGGGTAGGGTAAAGAGGGAAAAGGAGATAAGCGGGTTCCAACTCCATGCTTCGGTCTTGCATCTTCAGTTTTGCTGTGCAGGTGACGGAARGGCCCCGCAGCGCTAAGTGTGGGTGCGGTGCAAGGTAGGCAGATCAGTCCCTTCCCCTGGGAGTGCAGATAATCTCATTGTATGGAAAATGTGTTCTCTACTCTGTGCTAGAGCGTCCTACAAATGGGAGATGGCAGACGTGAATGACCTTCCTGAGGTCAGTGGTTGTAAGGCATCAGATCATTGTCAGCTCCTTCTACTTGGATTAGGGTTACAGGCAGACAAGCCTGGGAGGGTGTGAAGTGGTGCTAAACAAGGTGGCTGGGTAATTTAGGTCTAAAACCTGACATCGTTAGCAGGATATTAATTGGTGAATAATACCAGTCTAGGAGATYTGTATTTGCGCTCCAGTGCTGTCAGCAGTCACCAGGAGCTAAAGGCTGTGTAATTTTCACCTTCCTGAGGAGCACATTTGTGAACAGCTTCTGGTTTCAAGCAGGTTCTGGTTSTGGCTCTGCTGTAATTGTAAGTTCTCAATGTACAGTTAGACCTGAGCATGCTGATGTTGGTGAAAGACGAGAGAAGCGCACAAAGCAGTCTGACTTCTGCTATAGCAAAGGCTCGTACAAAAATGAGCATTAGTTACCCAACGAGAGCGTTACTAGTAGAGCAAAAAGCTGTGCATTAATTGCTGTACTGCAAGTGAATAATAGTCCCTAATGTTGCAAAACTTTTTTCATAAAAGCTGGTTCTAAGATGCCTTTGAAATAAGTAACGKGAAGGAAGAGCCAAACTCTGATGTGAGGGGAAGTTGTCTTGAATTTGAACATCGGTGCGAATGCTCTAAATCTCAACTCCCAAAGTCTCAAGTTCTCATCAAACATGAGGGCTCTGAGAGACGGGTCGGAGTTGATGGGTAGCACCGGTGCAAACGGCTCGTTCCAGGTCACCAGGGAAAACGTTTTTGGTTTAACGTGGGAAGAACTGCGTGGAGAATGAAGAGGGAAAAGCAGTGAGGGTGTGCAAAGATGGTGTGGAGATGTTGAATAAATTGTTTCCAGGTTTCGTGGACCTGGGACARTGTGGAGTAAGATCTCAAAATAAGCATTCTGATGATGGTGTTTTAGGATGGGTTATTTGTGATACGGATGATTAGGAAGTGTATTAAAGTAATAATTAGAGATCCTCTTAAGAATATTCATATGCCCCTTTTGTCCGTTCCAGTCATATACTCTGCTTGTCTGAAGCTGCCGGATCGTGGTTGCATTCTGATTATTAATCAGAATTGCCTGATAACGCTCTAGGCACCAGAACTGTCTACTAGACAGATAATTTGCATCACATTTATTGTGGCTTTGTGTGTTTTTACACTATCACAAAGCGTGAATGCAAGAATATAACACGTTATTCTCACCAACTTGCTCAGCTAGGACTACCTAAAATACACAGATTCATCTTGAATTCAGCRACTTAGGCTCAGTCTACAGAATAGATCAGTGTTATCGGTGTTACCAGGCAGTTCAAGCATAATTGCTGCTGAATTACTCTCTTCAGCATTGGGATGTTTTATCTGTCTCTTTGTCAGCTCCTTAGGGATATTGCTGTGTTTTATTTGCCAATGGCCTTGATACACAAAAATGTATTAAACTGATCCACAAGTTAAATTTCGTTACTTGTGGATATCTCCGCATTCATTTCTGATTGTATTTGCAGAAGAGAATAATGRATATAATAAAATGGGCATGAACAACCAATTACTAATTATTTGAAGGTGAGATTGGGCTTGCTGTAGATTTTTTTTTTTTATTATTAGTATATAAATACACAAATATTAGTGATTTCACTGAATTGTCTCTTCTTCCTCCTTCTCCCAAGGAGAGCACGAAGTAGCTAACCGGACCTAAACTACTTTTCATGTTACTAACTTTAAAATACAGTCCCAAATTCACACACCTGCTTACATGGTTTTATATTGCGCATCATAGAGCCTCTGTTACAATTTTTAAAAGTGATTTACACCATGGTTGGGCTGTATAACTTGCATCAGCTCTGACCTCATCAGTTTGTTCCAAGCAACAGCATCACAACTCTGGCATGAGCGTTGGCTGCTGTGATTTTCCAGGAAACACAAATCAGGCTTGCTGTGGTTAAGCTGGGGAATTACCGATACCCAAACCACCCCATTTAAAGATAGTTTTGGATATATCCATCCACGCTGTGGTCACAGTGGTGGGCTGTCGTAGCTGTGTTTTGCTTTGTGTGTCTCACTGAAATTTAACAAGACTTCTTAGTCCTGTGGCTTAGGTCACTGTGGAAGTGGGATGGAAGTATTTAAGTTGTATAGGTCTCGTAATTCTGGTCAAAGTGGGGTCTAAATGCAAAATGACAATTTTTTCACTAATTGGAAATTGTGCTGAACATTTTTAGCACTACAGCAAAAGTTCCTCAGCTTTAAGTGCCGTGGCTATGACTTGTTTCAGGGGACTGTCTCTTGTATGACTGAATTACTGACTAGGTGCCTGCATTTTTCCTGGAGGTTAAAAGAAAATGAAGAGATGAGGAAGGACAGGTATAAAACAAGCAGGGAAGGGAGGAAACAAGAACACAAACCAAGTAAATCCTTCTTTGCAAGCTTTTGACACTTCCTTCTCGCTTAGACCACATGGAATGATCTTCCTTTGCTTTTGTTTTTAAGAGAGTTTCATTTTGTAACTATGTGGGCTTTATTTACAAGCATGCTATAGCAATCACKGACAGGCAAAAATAATACAAACCACTTGCTTCTCTTCCCCATGGTTGTATTAAACATGAGTTAAGGTTGGGATTTTGCCAGTATTATTTCAGTACAAATAATAAGGAATTTCTGTACCAGGTAAAATGRAAGTAAAAGTAAACACAGATAGAGGAAAAAGTCTTTGGATGGCGTAGACTGCTAAAAAAAGTTGTTAATGGTCTCTCTGGAGATGGGCAGAAGACTTCAGCTTTGCATCCAAAGGAGCAGGATGTCCAAGTAGAAATCAATATGGGAGAAAGCATTCTTCAGCACACACAACTGATGCTGAAAAAGGACCATACGTCTGAGGCAGACAGCACCTATCGAAAAAAAGTTTGCAGAGGGCTTCCACAATGCCCATCTGCTGTTAATAAGTCAGCGTGCCAAGCCATATATTGTTTCTGCAGATCTTGTTAAATCAGGTGCAAAAGCCACGTGCTTACATGTTCTTTGGTCCACCGTATAACTGCATTTTTAGCCTGTTTAATGAAACTCTGGAGTTAGATGAGGATTTTAGAAACCAAACTGGTAGCGTTCCTGCAGGAAAAGCCAGTGCAGTGAAGGGTTTATCTAAGACTGTTGTAGTCTTCTAGTGAAACGTTCTTTTTTGTGTGTCGCTGGCCGATTACTCCATTCTGCTCTCCTGAACATTAAGTACTGGACTATGGGTGAATACTGCGGTTTGTTTTGCCTCTTAGTGTTCAAATAATATGATTTTACTAGTTGTAGTTTCTTGCATTGAAAATTAATACTAAGGTCTCATTTCARATATTGGGAATTTCCATGTAATTTGGCTGCACTTAGCCATACAGTTGTATTTGTAACATGTACATGAGCACATTGTGGGCAAGCATATTACTGGTTACAAATGACTACTCCAGTCTGTCTTTTTTAGTTGCTGCAGCCTCAGATATATTTGGCCATAACTATGTAGCATTTGTGAGATGTTTAACACACTTTTTTGATATGGGCTGAGTCTGAGGCGGCCGGATGATCAGCGATGCACATGGATTGGGGAATCTGACACGTGGTAGAGCTCCAGCACTTTCCCGTAAGAACAAATATCTCCTCTTGTAATGATAGATTAAGAAGTTCAGATCTGCACCCAAATATTGTAGGACTTRGAGGCCTTCAGTCCCAGGGCTTTTAAATCCATCTCTCTTTAATTCAGACAGGGAAAATGGCCCTTATTCTTCTACACTCCTCTGTATTGAAATCAGTGGATTTGGCTGGAAAAACTATTACTGGAGTAAAAGCAGGCCTGGTGTCTTTCAGCCACTAAAGGGAAAAAAACAGGCAAAGAGGAAGACAGCAAAAGTTGCTGTTTGATCACTGAATTGTTATTTTTACAACCAATTATCTTTGCCTATGAGACTTGTGCTCATAGGTATAACTGTGAGTTTTAAGGCACACATCACCATGACATTGTGCTGTGCAAATGTATAAAGAAGTTGAACTGTTTTCGAGAGTATTAAGGGATCAGCAGAGAGGCTGTTTTCTGCCTGAATGTAGTAAAATTGTAGAAAATAGACTTTGGAGTGGGGATGTGCCACTAAAATAAGAGAATGCTCTGATCACATTCTGTGTGGTCAATAACAATTTAAAATTGAATGTCAATACCTAGTGAGTCGTACCTGTGTCTGTTCATAGGTTATACAGTATTTTCTAAGCAGAATAAAAGCAAGCACTGATTTTCAAAAGGCTAAATATGGAACTCCCACTGAATTCACCACTCTGAGATATTTTTTTTCCCTTAAAATATGCTCATGATCTCACTTTCTTAAAGCCTATTTAATTTGCAAACTGATTAGTAAAAATATAAGGGAGTATTGTGCTATAAAATAGATTTGTTGCTTACATGTTTTTTAATACCTTGCACAAATCTTCAGCAGTTCTTTAAATAGTGGCTGTCATAAAGCAGAATATAAGACCTTTTTAATAGCTAGTTTAAACAAGCATGTGAATTTTTTATGTTTTCAAATATTCTAGATTTACTGTCATTTCCTCAAGTATGCATGAATTATGTGACTACACATCCTCAGTTCTCCCTGTCCAAGATGACTATGGTTGGATAAGGAACTGCCTTGAGATATCACAGCTCARTACCCTTGTGCAGGTATCCTTATATTTTCACACAGATTTTTGGCAAGCTAATAGGTTTCCCTGGCTTTCACTATCACATCGGTCACTGCAAAGGACTGGTATTGCTAAGTTGGCTTTTAAATTCTCTAGAAACAGGGTAAACATCAGTGTTAATATCTCACTGTTACTTGTACAATGTTGTTGAGTTTGGATTTCCAAGTAACGCAAGGGTGTGTTGTGGTGACCAATAGTGTTCGGTCCCCGGTAGTGCATGTCAGGAAGACGACGCACGCTCTGTGATCCGGCACTTGTGCAGGCTCTTGGGCTTCTTAGCCATGTTTTCCTTCTATATCTTAATCTCCATTGAACTTAGCGACTCTTTTTTTTTTTTCTTTTTGCCTCCGAATTAATTATATATGCTGTGCATCTCTCATGCAAAAATGCTTCTGTCAGTGAAATAGTTAACTGGGAAAAAATGCAGCAATGATCTTATGAGCTACTTGTTTGTGAGCTTAATTAGTAGAAGGGTGCATTGAATGTTAAGTGCTGTCCCTCTTGATAAGTAACTAATACTTTCTTTCGTGGTGCTATTGCCAGC
This sequence comes from Oceanodroma leucorhoa, assembly GCA_030449065.1. NCBI lineage: Eukaryota > Metazoa > Chordata > Aves > Procellariiformes > Oceanodroma > Oceanodroma leucorhoa. The sequence continues at coordinate 11,988,584 of JASVER010000017.1, forward strand.
TGGTTTTTTGTGTGTCAATCTGGGGGAAAAGCACTGATTTCATTCAAGCTTAGAATTATTTTGAGCATCTTGTTAAAAATATACATCGTTAATAATTATGGAGTCCTAAAGAACACATATTTTTCATCAAGGGCATCGTGACATCCTTACCAAAAAAAAAAAAAAAAGCTTATTTAGTATCAGCCTTCCCCAGTGAGCTCATTCTATGAAGGCAGTATACTTTAAMTGCAACAGCACCTTAAACTCTGGGGCAGTAATTTTATTTTACAACTGTTCAGTGTGAGTATTTGGATTAGCAATATACATTATGTATTTCTATTCAAATCAATGACTGTATGCCATCACTGTATAGAGGAATATAAACCTCCAGATGATAAATTAGTAACATCTAAGCACTGAAATATTTTCATCTGAGCTGCTCATATGCATTTATAATGCTAGAAAAAAATCCAGCTTTTAACTTAGAACTGTTATTTGTACTTGAAGAAAACAGTATCATTGTAGTAAAGAAAAGCAGGCATGAGCAGACTGGTAGAACACCAATAGGCTTCACACCAGAAGTAAGGAAATAYGTTACTCTCCATGCTTGTCATATTTTTACTATAGATATGCTTGCTTGAAATTTTACATTAAATTATTCTGAGTACGTGGCTAGGACAGTTACATGTCATGTGATTATTTATTTATTTATTTGTATTTTTTTTTAGCTAGTAGTTTTTCCATCTAGCAGCTACGTTTTAACCTTGATACATGCAGCATTCCTGACAGCACTGTAAATATGAACGGTAATCACAATGAAACACTTAAGTGGAGAGAATCAATTCCCAGTTTATATTAGACATGACCTGTTACTGTTTTGCCTTTTGTTACCGCTTTCCAGCATTCAGCAGAAAAAAAAAAATGATTCTCAGAGGTTGGAAAAACAGGTCTTTCCAAACTTCCCGATCGTAGAGCCTAATGAGTTAATTTTTTCTCCGTGATGCCTGTGCAGGATTTTAGCTGCTTAGACATACAAGGTCAAACGAAACTGCTCCATTACCTATTCTGACTCGTGGCAGAGCGGGGGGCACAGTTCCTTTGGGACAGACCCCTCGGGAGATGGTGACATAAGCAGAGAACGTATTCTCTGCTTTCAGCATGGCAAGATGTCCCTATTTTGCTAGGGCTTGCCGCCCCCCCCGCCTCCCCCAAACAGATCCAAGCTAACTGCAGTCCTGCAGCCCCCTCACTGCTGTAACTCTGTCTAAACATGGCATTAAGTAGAGACGTTGAGGTCACAGGAGAGGATTTTTACTAGCAAGAGGAARGCAAGATGGAAATGCAAAGTGGGAAGCCTTGGATGTCTTGCCAGATGCAAGGTCCAGGACTGTGACTTTGGTGCTGGATCCATGCTACCTTTTGTCCCGTTTGCCTTCTGCATTTTTACGGCATCTCCAACTGGAATGTGTTTGATGATGGTGACAGGGGACTCGGGGGTGGAATGGTGTGTTAAATCGGGAGAACCACTGCTTCTCAATAATAACAGTTCACAAAATAGCAGCAGCTTCAGCCCCTGATGAGGCTTTTTGGTTTTGTTTGGGGTTTTAGTGAAGTGCTATACTGCAAGTTACCGGAATGAACACATCCGATGTTCTTCCACTGCCATGTTGTATGAACACTTCATCAGGACTGCGTTTGGACTTCCCAGCACTGAAGTTAATAAGCAGTGGTAGTTCCTCGCAGTCAACCATGTGAAAAAAGCTAAAGCTCTTTGTGCACCTTCCAAAAATCCTCCAGCTACAACTCGCCCCTTCCAGGTAGCGTTAGAAGAAAGGGTGGTATTTTTCTAGAAGAAAGTAGCGGTTCGCCCGGGCACAGTGCTATTCTCTCCTTATCTGTCATGAAAGTTATTGAATGCACTAGCTGTTCCCAGGCAGGCAGATACCCTATTGCATAACGCTGGCGCCCAGCGCGATGCTTTATGCTCATCCCTACGAAGTTTTCATGAGGAAAACCGGGGAACCGGGTATTTTTAGGGAGTCCTCGCTGACGGAGGGCGGCGAAGGCAGCCGGCCGCGATCGCGCGGGGCTCCGGCCGCACGGCGGGCTTACCTTGCGCTTCCTTAAGCAGAAGTGGCGGTCTGTGCGCTCCCCTCGCCGCGCATCTCCCTCCCTCCGCCGGGGCGAGCTGGGGCCGTCAGAACCTCCGCGCCGGTCGCGCATCTGCCGCCCGCCCAGCCCAGCCCAGCCCAGCCCAGCCCAGCCGAGCCACGCCGCCGGGTCTCCCGCGGCCGGGCGCTCAGCTGCGGCCGCCCGAGCGCTCGCTAGAGGCAGCCGCCGCCGCACGCTCCCCCGCTGCCCTCATCGGCTGCGGCGCCCGGCTCGGGGAGGCGGGGG
>JASVER010000017.1:11991234-12105799 GCA_030449065.1 Oceanodroma leucorhoa
GCGGGAGGTGCGGGTAGGGGGGCTGGAACGGCGGGTTTGGCGCTCGGATGCCTGCAAAAGGAGGGGCAGGATGGGGGATTTGCAACGTTACTGCCTGACGCAAAAATGTGCAATTATTCCTGTTTTTCCTCTGCCTGTGAATTCAGTAGTAATAGATTTATTTGAAAGCAAAATATGCGTTGCTGATCATTGCTAACTACCCTAGTTTTCCAGTCGTGCTACTTAAACCAGAAACACTGGAGCAGACGCAGAGTGGGTGATGCTGATACATTTGGGATTTCACCGAAGTGCTTGTTTAAAGCTACATAGCTGCATTTTATTTGGAGGAAGAGTGTTTAAGATAGTGAATAAATAGGCGCTCCCATTTGTTTTTAAACCTCAGATAAAATGGGCACAAGTTAAAAGCRAAGTGGTTTGTCAAAGCAGCAAGGATTGACAAACACGATAATGTTCTTGGAACTTAAATCCCATCTTTCCTCCTTGTCTCTCAAACCACTTTAGAGGGCTTTTCAGAGATGTTTTTCATTAAAAAAATTAGAAATTAAATGGGTCATGTGTATTTAACCAGATCCGTCTGACAGACAGAAGATGTCATGAGAGGCACGAGAATTCATCCGARTTGAGAAGCGGTGGATCAGTCCCCTTTCCTTCTGAGGATTTCAGTAGTCTTGCTGTTTAATAAATGTTTTTCACCACAGCATGAAACTCGCTTAGCCCAGTTGCCGCCAGGTGCGGACCACAGAGTTTGTCTGTCGTGGGACTATCTTCACCATCGGTAACACTGATGAGGCTTATTGATCTTTGGATTTACTGAAGGGACCCCTGATTTGAAGTGGCAGATCAGACTGGCTGGACGAGCCCTAGCATGAAATGCCCCGCTGCTGCCKGGGCTGAAGGTGCACCACGCCACGCCGCAGGGAGAGGCACCCCAGCTAAGCACTGAACAAGTTAGTACCTCTACGTAGCACGATGCAGCAGAAATACTGGCTCAAATCCTGGACATCTTTTTAGAGTTAATTAGCTGGAGCAGACCATTGCACCAATGAATGCATGCTGCTGCGGTGGCGGCTGGAGTACCTTATTTGTGCCAGCTTTGCTATCTTTGCACAGGGCTCTGCTTATAGAGCCCGACAGCGGGTAAAGAAATCTTTATGGACCTGGCTGTCACATAAACATCAGCGTGGAAGCGTGGAGATGAATTCATAGAAATCCTCGCCTGTTAAATGGCAGTTTAGCTGTGCAGGACTGGATCAGAGGAGTGTTCAACAAATCAGACAGTCAGCAGAGGGCAGCTAAGTTGCTCTCCCTGTCTTGTTACCTGTCCAGGTACTCTGCTTGCTCTCCTCCCTCCGTACCTTACCTTATCTTTGCAAGTTTACTGCTGGTCCCTRAAAGAGGGTGCCCAAGGGCATGCTTTCTGCATCGCCTGCTGCTCTGCCGGGGTGTGTGCTCCGCTCTGGGATAGGGGCTGCGCGCTCCCCGCGGCCGTACCACAAGGACTGAGCTGATGGCACAGTTTCGGTTGCGGTTTATGAGCTCTCTGGGTTCCTCACAATTTTTTTCCAAAGAAATAGGTGGGAAGAACTTAAGTATCAACTTGCTTGTTGATACAACAACAAACACCGTGCTTTTTTTCTTCCGCTCCTTTTCTTTTCAGCAGCTTTGACTTGCTGTATTCCAGGACCTCTGTGGTTTTCTCTATACCAAAATAAATTTATTCTTGGCTGCAGCCTGTATAGAGACGTGGGTAAAATTACATGGTATGGTGACCGCATTGTAAATATGTATGCTGCTTCAACAGAAGCAAATAGATCRGTGGTAGTAGATGCTGTTAGTTCTTTACAAGCTGAAGATGTGAACTGTGCAGACTACATCCCAGGATGTGCAGACCATGATTGCTAGAAGAAAATACTATTGCTAGATAACCTTAGTGACTTAAAAGGAAAAGCCCTCTGACAGAAGTAGTTAAACCAACGTTCTTATCTTCTCCATAATTACATTCAGAGGCTGTTGTCCCAGGGCTGATTATTCTTGCGTGGCCTTATGCATATGCCCCATTTATAAAGCTAGGCAACTGTACAGCATTTTCCTGTAGATTTTTAGAGAATTAGAAAGGACTTTCCAGTTGTGGATCAGATTCCTGCTTGTCCTGCACATGTGTAACTGCTGACACTATTGGTGTACATAGGGATATTTTAAATCATGGTTTGTGAAAAATAACTTGTTTCCTGATTATCATGCTTCATGTTACTGTAAAAGCATATAGAAGTAAATACKCTGGGAAAATGGAAACGCTTTGTCATCCCATTTGCCAATTTTTCAGCCTTTAAAGAATGCGAAGCGCAACTGTTGCATAATGAAACGTAGTGTCAAAGTGATGTTTGAACAGGGAGAGAGAGGTCTGACTTCAGCCTGGAAAGACGCAAAGAGAAAAGAGACAATTTATTGTTGTTTCTTTAGATTACAAATTCCTTTCTCTCTAATGGWGTGTCCTACCTTCCCAGATTGCCTTTTTCTTCAGGTGTTTGTCAAGGAGGAGTGAGCACTGCTCAGGGGGTTCGTTCCTGTAACACGTGGAGATGTGCGGATGGAAGTCCTGCCTTGGACTTCCAGAGTGAGTGAGAAAACCATCGGGTTGTATTTGAGAGCAGTGAAATACACTTTTTCAGTGGTATCTCTGCGGGGATGAGAGAACTAGTACAGTAAGGGGTCCTTCTTCCACATTGCTAGTTTCATACTAAATTTGGTCATCTATGCGTATTTGTAAATGTTAATCTACTTGCACAGCCTGGTATTACAGACTTCAGGTTTTGCTTTATTTATTTTTTTTATATTCAGCTTCTGGGAGAGCGTGAGGGAACAGGGCACGGCTGCGTGACTGAGATGCTGGTACTGTGCTGGGAATGTCAGCCCGTGCCCTCCTGGCCGGCATGTCCTCCTCATGGCAGCTGCAGGGGTTTTGGCTAGAGGACCTCTCACGGTGAGCGCTAAGCCCCGGGGGAGATGTGTGTGTTGAGCAGGTGTTTTGTATGATTATGCTCCTCTAGAATGTGCGTGCCCTACAGTGTAATGCTAAAATGTCATTTTCTGGAACCGTCTATGAAGTTCTTGACAGTCCTTGAGGAAACAAGCTCAAATCCAGGTSAGGGAAAAGCACGTGGCAGCCAGAGCTCGAGTTATCTGCCAGGTGTTGCAGCTAATGGCAGCATGGGGAAGATGATAACCACCACCGAAGTMGGCGTGAAAGCTGGTATTTAGACTTACCCTAGGTTTAAACGCGTACCGTACACTGAGGTGCAGGTTCAGGAATGAGTTCAGGGTTCTATCAGTGGGGAAAAGCCAAGGAAAGCGCTGGTGCCACGTGCAGAGGGCGAGTGATGGGCTGGCGACGGCGCCGTCCTTGGATGGTCCCCAGCCGAAGGGTTGGGGTCGCTGCGCTGAGCTGCTGACATGAGCTCGGTCTCAGGAGACTGTTACCACTTGGTACCTTCCCTGCAGGGCCTGCTATTGGRTATAGATTAACTAACTTTTATTAGCAGGGGTAATTTAAGTGCTGACACTAAATAYATGAGCTAGGTTACTAGGGATATGTGTAATTGTTTAGGACTAGCCTAATTTGTCGCAGAACCTTACCGCCTCCTTTGTAGTTGAAAGAAGAGGTTGGACTTGATGATCTTAGAGGTCTTTTCCAACCTTAATGATTCTATAATTCTATAAGAGTGGAGTTTACTTGATTTGAAACACAGCGGCATGGRCGATGTTGTGCCTTTTCTCTCTGTAGTCATTTGGGACCAATGCTATCATTATATCTTTGCTAAAAGCAAATATTTTCACATTGCTGAGTCTTCATTCACACTAAATAGGTCATTATTTTCATGCCTTTATATGATAGCTGCCTGGCTTTCTATGCTAAATCTGTTATTTATTTATTTACTTGAACCTGCCATTGGAAGAAAAATGGAGGAACGTTAAATATGTTCGTCTCCTCCAGCTGAGGTGAGTGCAAACTTGGCTTGAATTTCAAACAGGTCCTCATGCAATCAAATCCTTAGAGGTGCTCCTTGCTTTGAGGAAGGATATAATCTGCTTGGCTGTGATGACAAAAAAATAAGGTCTTTCGGAGTCGTGTTAGGCAGAAATTTGAGAGATCTAATTTAGTGTCTTGCTCTATGATAAGTTTTTTCCATGAGCTTGGACAATTCATTTGAGACTATGCTTATGTCTGTTCTTTATCTGTAAAGTGCGAGTAATTGCACATCTGTTAACTTGGAGGAACATTTTGAAGATAAAGTGGATTTAAGATTATGTGTATAATACCCATAATACCTGCGTGCAGCTAAAATATTAAATAGCTGATTAAGTGAACTGCTATTTATGGGTTTTCTGCTCTAAGGAGGAAAATGCTGAGTAACCTCATTAGCTATGATAGTTATTTCTGTACTTCGTTGGTATAAGTATGAGCAGGATTTGGACCGCTCTCTTAATTTCCCTTTCTACAGGGAAATTATGTATGGGAAGAAAAATATAACAGCAGGTCTTACCAGCTAAAGCTGAGATTTCGAGTTCCAGTTGAATGCTGTCTCGTTAGGAATCCAAATTGCTGTGGATGTTAGTTTATCATTCATACCAAGAAAGAAGTCCTAATTGTGTTGGGATAGTAGTTTTTTTTCATATTTTCACCGTGTTTATAGTTCAGAAAAGTTCATTTGCAGTATACAAATGTTTTTGGGAAGGGAACTAAATTGATGATTGGAAAATGCTTGTTTATTCTAAGGATGAGGATTAGGAACTAGTCTCTTGGGGTCTGTACGAGCTGTGGAATCACTTGCCTAATAAAGATGTTCTCAATAGATGCAGAATTCTGCACTGGTTAAATTATCATGCAGCCTGTACAGTTAGGAAATAAATGAGGGTCTGGGAGACCATGATGTATGATACCCTAAATGGCTGCATTTTGTTCATATTTGAAAGGCAGTTTAGCTTGTCGTCATTACTGATGATTTGTGCTTTTATAGCCCTTCTTTTTGCATTTCAGAAATCCTTTGTGCCCATCTGAATAATAAATCACCATGTTTGATTTGTTCGGTAAGAGCAAATGTGAAATTACATTCTTATTAAGATATCTTGAGAAACTGTAAGTGTGGGTAAAATTTTTTAAAGGAATATTGTGCCAACTTTTTTAATATTTTGTTTTGTCTTGTTTATTTAATTACCTTTTGAAATCCCAGGGATATATCTCCAACTGCTTTATGGCAAAGAGAGAAATACTGCCCTGTTTTAAAAATAAAAAATAAAAAAAAATCCGATCATACTTTTGATTGTCTTCAAACAAATGGTTTCAGATTTAAGCACCTGATGAAATCTGGGATGAGCATGAATTCCGTCTTAGAATTCAAGTTATGGACAAAAGAAAGGCAAATGTAACAAATAAYGGGGATACTTTCATCTGCTTCATACTTGCTCTTTGGTGGTATAATATATTATTTATACGATACTGATGTCATTAGAAGGAGGATTTGATGCAACTTTTCTGTCAAACTGGAGAACCATTAAATGTTAAAGGTAATGTAAACTCCCAAACCCTCAGAAAGGTTTTCTCGATTGAAATATTGAAGTWTTTAAAATTTGAATATAGCATAAAAATACAGGCTTTTATGTGCTTTTACCTGTTGCCTTAAAGTTAGAAGCCCAGACAGCAGTCCGGTGCTAATGCATAATACTTAACAGAAAAAACAAGCTAAAATAAAATGCATGAAACAAGTGAAAAATGAAAATCATACAAAATTATGTAAGAGAGAGAAAAGTGAACAGTGCAAATAGTCAGAAGTAAATTGAACACGCCATTACTATCAATCCTCTGAATCTAAAMCAAAATTAAGTATTTTGGCCATAATGTTCAGAAATTAACTCTTTAGTGTAGTTTCCAAAATCCATATGCAGGCACCAAAATAAAATYGCCCTCAATAGTTTTGATACATGGCAGAAGAATGATGCCAGTGAATGAAAATGGATATAAAGAGGCAGGTTGCAACATCGTGGGCACCCCAAACCTTTAGCCATATGCTCTCAATTGAGAGCTTCTACTCCCTTGWTTAGTGAGGGGCGTGTTGAAAAGGCCTAGTGGTATGAATGTGATGGCCACCACAAATTTTAAAAAGTGCTATACAAACTGAAAAAAGAGAATTTCACAGCCCGTTTGCTGCTCTGGGAAGGCAAAACTTCTGTATGGTCTTGCTCAGYATGGCCTTTCTTGCACAATTTCTTACTGTGGAGTGCATAATTAAACAACAGKGTCTTATTTGGGATTTATTTAAACATATTTTTATATCCACTGTATATTTGTTAAAAACAGTAGTTTAAATGTTCATGCCGTCAGGTGGCTTGCAAACTAGCATAGTAACATAGTTCCACAGTTCACAATTTCTTAAAAAATCAAACCAAAACAGTGATATTTTTTTTTTTTAATCCAAAAATGGTTGGAGTCTGTTGGAAACCTCACTTTGGTAACACAGTATCCGATAGCAGCGCATCACRTTAGAAGACTTGAAAGAACTTAGGCTGAGCAAAGTATTAACATCTATATTGTTGCTAGTACTGATGTCAAATATTTGTATAGAAAAATAATATGTTAAGCTTTGAGTAATGCCAGTGCTCCAGCTAATTTTTTATTTATTTTTTTCTAAATAAAATAACCTAGGTCCTTAAGCATTTGCAAATAGGGGTATGCTAAATTTATGATGGACTGTGCAAAGAGTTAATTCTTTTATGTATTAAAATGTATGTGACTAAGTTTTTCTTAAGAAAGGAATATAAGAAGTTATTTTTAACTTCTAAAGTCTAAAAGTCTGAAAATCCTAAAAGCACAAAATACTTAAGTAAGTAGTGTTATGCAGCAGTCTGATGATAAATATGAGAAGCCTGTTAATGATATTAAATGAGTTTACGATTGACAGCAGAGGCTAAGTGAAGAGCTTCTTAATCCTAGGTCTGTGCCTCTTCAAAATATAATACAATAAAAATGGCTCTCTCCTTTATAAAACATGATCTCCGGGATACTGTATTAAAAACCATTAAAAGTAATGGTTTTTGATTTTGATTTCCTTCAATTTTTAAACAAGTTCAGTACTTTAAATATTAATACTCCGCAGCAGTGGAGGAGCATAACGAACACGTGCGTTACCCCGGGGGGTGTCCGGCCGTGCCGCGGTGAAGCCCGGTAACGGCGGTCGGGGCGGGGGGCCGGGGGGGGGGGCCGGGCGCAGCCCTGGCCGTCGGACGGGGCTTGTGGGCAGGGGTGGCTCCGGGGCTCAGCGGGCTTTTGCGCTGCATTTCGTCGCTGGGGCTGCCCTGGAGGGGGGAGGCTGGCAGTAGRTGTGCGGTTTTCCTGGTTACGGCAGGTGGGCTTTGGGAGGAGGTGGTGATGTGATTAACTTTTCCTGGAAGTCCTGCGTGCTTATAACGCTGAAATCTCTGAAAACCCAGACATAAATTTATATTTTTTATAATACTGTGGTGCTTCCTCGATTTGCTTCTAGGAATTCAAATGAATACCCTAATATTTGAGTGTCTCCACMTCCTTCCCTTCTCTGCGCCCTTGCCTCCCCTTCTGCCCGAGCCTTGATGGGGAACTTTGTTGGACGGGGAGCTGGAATGATTGCTTCTTGTCTCCAAATGTTACTCATTCATCAGACCATCTTGTTTAGAATTTGCGCAGTCCCTTGCTGGACTTGCTTTTGCTGCCTGCCTCCGCGACTTGTGTAGCCACAACTTCCATCACTCACTGCGTTTAAAAAATAAATGCCTAAATTAAAAGTACCATCTCATATTTGCTTGAAATTCATCTCCTATTAGCTTCGGCAGCTGCCTCCTGGTTCTAATAATGTGAAATTTGTGAATAACAGCTGTGCACTCATTTCATCCACCATCTCTGTGAATTTGTAAACCTCAGTCTCATAAATCCCCCCTCGGCCTTCTTGGAAGATTCTGGGACTTTGTGGCCCCTTCTCAGGAGGCAGCTTCTCCATCCCCATGTCATAGAATCACAGAATGGTTCAGGTTGGAAGGGRCATTTTGAGGATCATCTAGTCCCAACGTCCCCGCTGTGGGCAGGGACATCTTTCACTAGATCAGGTTGCTCAAAGCCCCATCCAGCCTGACCTTGAACACTTCCTATGATGGGCCATCCAACCTGTCCCAGTGCCTCACCACCCTCATCGTAAAGAATTTCTTCCTTCTATCTAATCTAAATCTACCCTCTTTCAGTTGAAAACCATTACCCCTTGTCCTGTCACTGCAGGCCCTGGTAAAAGTCTCTCCATCTTTCTTAGAAGCCCCCTTTTAAGTATTGAAATCCGGAGCCTTCTCTTCTCCAGGCTGTCATTTTGGTTGCCCTTCCCTGTACCTTCTGCAATCTGTTACGTCCCCCTTGAGCTATGGAGACTGTATTTATTTGTTGAATTCAGAATCATCTCTGTGAGAGGATATAAATCAAAGRTTTCATTGAAGGATAATAGTAAACATCACTGGAACTTTTATTTGTGAGCTAATTTTTTACTCAGGATGATGAGCTGGGATGATGAGCTAATGAGGTTTGTTTTGATGTACAATTCTTTTATTTCACATCAATTACCAGATGACAGATAAGCTCTGCAGCAATTGATTATCTAAATAAGGGGCTTGATATCCTGTGCGAAAGCTTCTGGGGRCTGAAGGTGCTGCTCAATGGACAGTGGCCTCCTGTAAGCTGACGCATCATGTCACAGTTTTGTTGGACAACACAAGGGACACCGGTTCTTAAGCGGAGGGGAAGAAAGGACGAGTTAGTCCCACGTGCTTGGAGAGTTTCATGGCGGAAGGGGGGGCTGCCTTGCTTTTAACTGGGTGCGTGGGCTGTGGAGCCTTCGTGCGAGAGCTGCAGCATCCCCCCCGTCCCCAGAGGGTTTGGGTTTCTCTTGGGGCTTCTTTGGTATTTTCACCGATCTCGACGTTTTTTGCAGGTGCTTCTGTCCTTTCCTCTAACCAAACAATTCGTGAAGGATCATGCCCCTTGCTCTTGTCACTATATTCCATAGGAGCTCATTTAGTAGAGAATTCATGATGTGATGCTTTTCATAATATTTTAATTAAACAGAGTTGAACTTGAAAATCTCTTTTTTTGGGGGTTTGGATTTTATTTGGGTGTTTTTTTAATGAAAACTTTTTAATTTTAGGTGTTGCTAGCAAAAATTACAAGGTGAAGATTCCTGGCTAGAAAAACCCCAGTAACTGGAAAAAGCAGAATACTTGTACTTGTTATTTTTTCCATTTAATAAGGAACAACCAAAAAAAAAAGTTTCAATAGTTCACAGGGATGCAATGAATATTTTCCTTTTATTTATGCATATTTATCACTTGGCTTGAATTGTATACACATTAATTCCTGCCTCGCAGTTAATGACTTTGGGTAATGTTTGTACTCTCTTTATGCAGAAATTGTCCATATACCTCACAGTTTCTTATAGGAATAGCCTTAATCAGGTCTACTTCCTTAGCCCTGAAGGATGTTTTGTCTTACTCTAAGTAGTTTTTCTAAGGTATTTTTAAAGCTGGTATTTTTTGKTTTTTTTTAATTCTTATATTTGCCTCCTCAACAGATAATGAATAATTTTCAGCCTTACCAATGAAAGTTACTTAGTGTTTTCAAGACTTACTTTTGCCAAATGTCAAGAGTGGGTYGAATGTTGTAGGCTCTGCCATAACTCAGGGTTGGTTTATTTTTTTGCTGTAGTTTAAAATGTTATGCCCCAAAAGGACGTAGTTCTGATGGTATTAAATGCATGGATATTATGTCAGGAAAAATACTTTCAAAATAATGATACTATTGCATTCAAGTAGGAATAAAACATTGCACTTGTGTTTTGAGATCTAAAGACAGGCCCTGGGATTAATTGGGATATTTGAGATCTCTCAGGTATTTTCTCTTCTCCTATTTTTCATATTTTTAGTATATCTAAGTAGTATTGTATCATATAGAAATATAGTGCCATATTTGTATTCTATCATTTTAATGATATGGTGGTTCTATTATTTGTAAGTATTGGAAAAGACAATGGGTGGTAAACATGCTCATATTTGTATCATGAAGAAATTGGTTATGTTGATATACCAAATTGATTAGCGTTTTTAGTGGAACTTATGTTCCACTAAACCAATAACTTTTCTTGGGAAAATAACAAAATTACTCTAGCTTCCTATAATGATTCATGGTTAATTTGGATAATCCATGGGATTCATATACGGGAGTGAAAATCTYGCAGTACTTCCCCCGTGCAGCCGTCCTCCCACTCCCACAGCTTTAGTGTCCGTCTGTGTTTTCAGGATTGTTCCTTGCAAAGAAATAAGTTGATCTGCTTCAAAAATATTATTGATATACAACACTAACATGGCTCAAGCTTTCCGAAATAATCCAGGGTTTAGTAGGACTGAAGCAGGCATGTTTGTGATTTGAGAACGAAGGGTTTTCAATAGATAAGCCTTTTTTTACGTGTACACACTTGAGTGGGATAATTTTTCTGATCCTGTTTGCAATTTACCTTTTCAGAATTATTTTTAAAAGATCTGAAGAAAAAATAAGCTTGTACTTTTTTGAACTAGTGAAGGCCATGCAATGTTTTGCGTAGATCTGAGCATGCAAAGGGAGAAAAGTATGATTTGTGTCTACCTCTTTCTTTGCATCCTTTGAGATTTCTATGGCAATATGAAGTGACTTTTTAGCATTCAGTGTAGAGAAAAATGTTCCAAATGAAAGCTAATTTTTGTCTTTGAATGGACTTGGGGACCGGGCAGCTGTATACATGTGCATGAGTTGAATGCATCTTCAGACTTTTAATATGTTTCCACCTCAGTAGTGAAACTCTTCCACTGAGAATCTCTTACTCTTTACTTTGCGTGGTGCTTTCCCCGGTGTCCAGTTTCCTAGCTTTCGTAAGGAGGTAGTCCTCAAACTTTCCTCTTCAACGTTTACAAGCTCAGAGCTTTTATCTACAGATTTTTTTGTTGTTTTTTCCCCCACTGTTTGAACGTCTGAGCTGTCTGTCCTGGTTTCGGCTGGGATAGAGTTAATTTTCTTTCTAGTAGCTGGTGTGGTGCTGTGCTTTGGGTTTGGTATGAGAGGAATGTTGATGRCACRTTGATCCTTTCCTTGTTGCTAAGTAGCGCTTACACTGGTRAAGGACTTTTCGGCTTCCCATGCTCTGCCAGGTGCAGGAGAAGCTGGGAGGGAGCATAGCCAGGACAGCTGACCCAGCTGGCCAATGGGGTAACCCACACCATATGACGTCATGCTCAGTACATAAAGTAGGAGGTGTGGTCCGGGAAGGGGGGATTCGTGGCTCTGGGGACGGGCTGGGCATCGGTCGGCGGGTGGTAAGCAGTTGCATTGTGCATCGCCTGTTTTGTATGTTCTAATATTATTGTTAGAATGTATTATTATCATTATTATCATTACTACTGTTCTACTTTGCTTTATTTCAATTATTAAACTGGTTTTACCTCAACCCACGAGTTTTCCCACTTTTGCCCTCCTGATTCTCTCCCCCATCCAACCGGAGGCGGGGGGTGAGCGAGCGGCTGYGTGGTGTTGTTGCTGGCTGGGGTTAAACCATGACACTGTCTTAACCTTGGTCCAAGTGCATTAGTTCTGACTTCCAGCTTTTCTTTCATGGGCTTAATGGCAAAAATATCGGCAGTATTTATAGGAGGTACGCAGAGCTGTTAASCCAGAGCTGGATCCGCTGGGATCGGGGAGTGTGCAAAGCAGCAAAGAAGGGGAGAGAAGCAGACCCACAGTTTTCAGTAACGTCTCATGAGTATACATGAGGAGAAAAATGGAACTGGACTCAAACACAAGTCTAACGGTAGAAAGCTGCAGCCCATCTTCGGCCCAGTTGCCATCTCCTTTGTCCGGAGCAGAAGCGAGCGGGGTGCTCAGATGGCGCAGGTCGCTGGGACACTGCTGGCGTTACTGGGCTCTGACAGCTTGCAGTCTGTGGTATAAAAAACTACAATTTTTTTTTTCTGCCCTCAGCTTTGTTGCCGTATTATAGCCATATGAAGACGTGTTAYGCACATGAGTATGTGGATTGTCATGAAAATTTTAATTAAATGACTGAATAGTAACTAAAGATGGCAGGGGAGGCAGTGTTGCTAAATTAAGTTCACTCCATATAGCTTTTGCTTTAGCCTGAGCACTGGTTTTAGTTTTGCTTGTTCTTTCATAATATTTCTTACATATTTTGGATATATATCAAAGCTGCTGCTTGGCCTCAGTTGTACTGGTTTGAATGTACTTCACCTTGGCAGAGAAGTCCTGGGCCTCCAGGACTGGGATGGGAAATCCCGTGCGAGTCCGGGCAAGGAGCTGAACATCACAAAAGGTAAAAGAGGTTCTGCTTAGTCCCGTTCTTACCGCTCAGCTGGCAGCTTGGAAAAAAAGGAGAAAGGACTGTGCATCAGGGGATACTCACCTACACTCGCCCAGAGGGGCGTAGGAGGGATGCAGCCTGTGGGAGCCGTGGAGCCAGCCAGCCCCTTCCCCACCGCCGCCGGGGCAGGGTGGCAGCCCCCCCCCCCCCCCCCCCCCTTCCTCTGCTGCCGCTGCAGCCGKAGCGGCTGGGGTTTTACTTGGGAACATTTCGAGTCACTGCTTTTAATCTTGTTTTGGATTTAATTTTAATTGCTTTTTCAAAGAGGGATTAATTCTCATTTAGGTGTGGATATGTAATTTAAAAAGATCTCTCGACTTAAGTTGCTTTTGTTAACCACGTGCATAGGCTGTACATACGTGAAAGCAATTACATAGTTGAATATACATCTAATCCTATTCTTAATGTGTAAGTGTTATTGTGTTAGAAAATGATAAACGACTCCTTACTTGTGAGGGGATTTACTTYTTTCCCTTATGATTCTGCCAAGACAATGTTGGAAGGAAAATGAAATTCAATTATAAATCAAAATTTATTTCAGTGGTGGAAAACCAGCACTTAAAAATGCTTTGTTATTACTTGAATATATTGAGTGTGTTGGATATCATGAGGAAAATTATCAAAACATGTTTTGCACTTTAGTCATAGTGAGTTCTTCAATACAGAAGGTATTCCCCTAAAATGCTTTAGGTGGTTGTTGTAGGCCTGCAAGCACCGATAAACCTGAATTAGCAATTAGCTTCATCTTGATGCAGTAGAGCTTTATGAGCAAATATTCCCTCTTGGCCCTGTGCTTATTGCTGCCATGCCGGGCTAACTAATAGGGGGGGAGCACTGCGCAGACACTGGGGTGCTGCTTTTGGGTCTCGAGGTACCTGGCTGTCACCAGATGGTCACTGGGTGCAGATGAGCTCTGTCCTTCAGGAGGTGGGAAATGGATGGAGTCGCACATTTTGGCTTTTCCTTGGAATGGAAAAGGGAAATGAGATGTCCTGGTTTTAAAATTTTTAGTTTGTTTCTTAAATTCCAAGTATATGTTATTAATCTGAAATAAATGGAATAAACTGAATTTAAAAATAAAAATAAAAATCTGTGTGCGTGGAGAAGAAACTCCTGTGGTCATAACCTGGTCTGATTACTTCACAAAGATGTATGCGCAGGTGCTCGCCGGTTGCTTGCTTCAGTTCTGTGGTTCAGCTTTCTTAAAATAGCCTTTTCAAATTTTAATTATTCCAGCCGATTAGTTCTTTAAGTCATCATGCTTTTCACGTATTCTAAATACTTTTTTAAAGAATTGTATTTCAATTTAATGCTTTTTGAATTCATCCTTTTTATTCACATGATCTAGCGCTGCTCCCATTTACTGTTTCTTCTCAGCCTGAGAATTGTCGGGAAGGGTTGAAAGCAGAAGCCTCCCACTGCCCTCTGTGCCCACAGCYGAGTAAGTGCTGTTGTCTTCGTGACGGCTCCTGCCTTATTTTTCCATTCTGCCGCCTGCTCCTGAAACGAAGGCAGAGGTGTCCCTGCACGTCCCCGAAAACCGGGCAGGTCCGATAGAGGATTGCGTAGCTCGGGCTTCGTGGTCCCACACGGGCTCTGTTGCGCTCCTGCCCGGAGTTTCACGTTTCCTTTTGTGCTGTTGAATATTGTGATTGGCCCCAAATCAGAAAAAAAGCCCGGTTTGTCCTTTAACCTAGCTGATAGTCTGCTTTTGTCCTGCTGGTGTTGGGTTTCTGCTGAGTTTAGGTATGCTGATTTCTGCAGTAGGAAAAGGATAAAGACCTATTTATCAGTAGCGTCCTGTTGGAGCATATTTTGTTGATCTTTTTGGTCATCGTTCCAAATAGTAATAAAAAAGTTTTAATTAATTTAGTTTTCCACAATAGAAACGTTCAGCTCTTTTTGCTTAGATTGCGTATTATAGATTGATTTCGTATTCTTTTCATGAAGTATCTTTGAGCTTTGAAGCTCTTCTTGATACTGTACATTGTTTAGCAATAGGTTGTCTGAAAGCATCATCCAAAGCATTCTGAGTTACTCCGAGTTTAATAAGAAATAAAATTCAAATTTAATAATGTTAYGGGGAAGAATTGTGTCATTCTTGGAGACGCAACCCACATATTATCGTTTTCAAGTTCTGCAGATGAGTCCTTCCCTGTTTCCTTTAATTAAATGCAAAGTGCTAAATAGGTCTATGTTCCTTGATAGTGCATCCTTATGAAATATGGATATGGCTACTTCTCTAAATATCTGTAGATAGCCTCCCATACTGCTTGTAGGAAAATATTTAAATCTGAACTTCTTGTTTTTCATTGTCTAAAAGGAACACTACTGAGTTTTAACTCTGCTCCTGGCAAACCTTGCACACATTTTACAAAATAGAACAAGCTGAAGAAATTATAGACGAAGTGAGATTGCCAGTGCGAGAGACAACCTACATCTGCGTAAGACAAAGAGTAAACTTTCCAGTAGACAGTTCCCATAGGATAATGGTGGTGATGTTCCTGTCCGTCCCCGCGGGAGAGGTGGAAGCTGGAAGCTCGGACCCTGCGCTGGTTGTAACTCGGCGGGCGGCAGAGCTCTGCTCGCAGCTCTGCGACGGTCTCGCGTGGGACCCCGAGCAAATTGCATCTGCTCACTGCGCTTCTGGTTTTGTGGCTCTGTAATGGAAATTTCTCATTCCTATGGTGAATCGTATTCTAACTTTTGAATGAAAGTTGCAACGTGTGCATTAGCAGGAGCTGTGCTCCTTCAGACCCCGTCCTTTCATCTGTGCTGGAGGAGTGCGGGCGTGATTTGGGAGCCAAATTCCAAGGGAAGAGGCAGGTAAGGTGAGGATATCCCTGTAGGCAGAGAAGAGCAATTTCACTTCTGTGAAATCCCCTGTTTGCTACTCCTAGGTAYTAATCTTTTCAGCTCCTCTTATCTGTCAATATTGGTACAGAAAGTCTAACTTAAAATGTAACCTGTCTGGGAAATATATTTCTCTTATTTACCGTAATGGCACATGGATTTGTATAAATACTACTAATTTCTCTACTATACTGTGAAATATCACAGAAAGTTGAACTTAAGTTAGAAAAGTCGTACTAAAGGACCAGACTGTTATCAGCAGTGCTATCTTTCTGTATTTAATCAGTTTTCCTACTCTTTGGGGAGGAGGGAATGAGAACATTTCCTAATGGGGTTTTCATTTTGATAACATGCAAATGTGAAAGGAGCCCTGTCTTTATTTCTAGCATTRATGAGAGCCTTGCAGTAATTCCTGTCTGCAAGGACTACGTAACCTTCTCCAGCACTGAAAGCTGAGAAGCACAGCACAACATCAGAGACTGCCTTCCCCATAAACTCCTCCCCAGATCCACTGTCTGTTCTGCCCTGAAAACTTCGTAACAGGACAGCCCCAGTGGTCTGGTGTGATGGTTTATGTGATTACGAACCAAAAGTAGAAATTAGTTAAGAAATGCAAAAGCTTCCCCAAAGAGACCTCTTCTTGCAAGTTGCTTTTTAATCCAAGGATATCTAAACTGCGCGTTTCTATCAATTAAATTTTGATTGCACATATTTCTGATCTTTCTTTCAAGCTTGCTGAGCCCCTCAATAAACCAGTTGTTAAATATTTAACAACATGTTAATATGTCACAACAGTCAAATGAGAAGCACCAAAAGTAGAATAATTTGTCTTAAAAATGGCTGTTACTTTTAGAAGTGTATTCATCTGGCAGGGTCACCTGTCTCGTATGAAGAGGAGGTTCATTTAAAAGATAATGTATCTTCCCTTAGTATTCCCATGATGTGTCATAGTGATACCTTACTGCMGCGTGATTTGCCTGCTGCGGAGACGATATCCATAATACCTGTAGGCTATCACAATTACTGAAATTACTTCGGTACAGTCATTCTTGACACAGGATTCCAGTTGCCTTAAATTATCTTGTATTTGCAAAACTTAAATTCTTTAGCTGTTCTGCATCAACGTGATCATAGGTTATCTACGTGGCTTTCAACATTGGTCACGTTTGATAAGTTAAAATTGTGCTTAAAAACAAACCTCTCTGGTCCTCTGGTTGTTGAGGATGCTGCAAGGAGAGGACACGCTCCTGCGCTGGAGCTATCCTCTAGCTTCGTTTTTATTTTAGCTCTTTGGTGACTTCTCGTTGCTCCGGAGAAAGTTCAGCTTCTTTTTCATTGTCATTTATCTAACACTGAGTGCTAGAACAGATACGTCTTGCACTTTGAGAGTGCTTCAGAGGATGATAATAATAATTATCGTTAAATTAGCTTCCTAACAATAATGTGAAGAAAGTAAGACATAATTTTGTGTTGGGAAATCTAAAATAAACAAGATGAAAGGCTTTCCCTGGGGTGAGGAAGGCAGTTAGTTTGAGGTTCATATTAGTGTCAGGAACTTAGTTATTGCCGTGTGAAGTCTGTACCAAAATGATTGCACTGTGTTCGCGTGTGTGCGAGTGYGCACCCATTTTTGCGGGCTGTTGGTTCACGTATTTGTCGCTCCTCTTTGATGCTGGGTCCAGGGAGAGGTGGAGGCCTTAGTGAGGTGCTTTTTATGAGTAATTCCCCAAACGCTGAAACAGTTGATGAGGATTTTGGAAAAGTWCAGACCAAATGAATGTGCCTGTTTAKGAATACRTCTATTCACTTAGCTTAGCTCCAAGCCCCAGTTCAGTAGCGTATAATGGCATTGGTAGTTAAATTGGACAGCAGAGGTTTCCAGTATGYRCGTGAACTTTGGAGATGGGCTATCTCCAGTCGGGTTTCATTATATGGAAGAAATGTCCAGTTTACAAGAGAGGTTGAAAGGGGCAAACAAAATGAGATGTCTTTAAGTGACAGGGTGGGTTGAATTGTCAAGGAAGAGGGTCAGAGCAATGTTTTTCCACCAAAAGAGGGGAAGAGCGGAGGMTGAAGCTAAGAGGAGCCCATGGGAAGGAGAGGGCTTGGAGAGTCCCGTGGGAAGGGGCACCCGGAGGTGCTCACCCCCGCGCTCTGTAGCTCCCCAAAAGCGTGGGTGCGTGGGGAGCACCCCTTAGGAGGTGGAGCGGCGCGAGCTGTAGCGGGATTAAAAGCTCTCTGGCCGTGCACTGGGGTAGAAGGCTGCTGATCGCTGCTGATGGGAACATCAGCTGCGTTACCGCTTAAATAACCCAGGTGTAACCTTCTACAGCTAGAGCTGTAACAGCAAAGCTGACAAAACATCATTAAATGCATTTGGGGACAGTGGGTAAAGCTTAAACCAAGTGGTACCAGTCCAAATTCCTGCATCTTTTTAGATGGTGTAAAAATGCCAGTGCAGGTCTCTCTGCTCTGCTGTGAGTTTGCATCTTTGAAACCTTACTCAAAGGTTGCTCCTCTGCGTGGGGCTCTGTGGAAACCATTCCTCAAATAGGGACTGATGCAGGGGCTGACCGGCTCTTGTTTGTTCTGYGTCTCTGTCCTTGTCCTTCCCGATGTGTCCCGATATCACACGAGYGGTATGAAAGGCTTGGAGTGCCAACCAGTGATAATTACAATAAAAGTAAGTAATTCTAAATGCCAGAATGGTTCTATTCCCATATTCAGTGCTGCATGTGTGCAAAATTCTTTAAAAACATATTTTGTATGGCTTTTCCTTATTGTTTGTCTTTTTTATTTTTACTGTTTGAATACTGGCCATACCCATAAAGACTGTTGTTTTCTGTATTTTATTACTTATGTTTATAATTTTATTATTAGCATTAATAGAAGTGTAAACCAAGATACCTGAAACAGATTTATTGTGGGCAGTTCTCTGGATTTTCAGTGAAATGATTTTTAATATAGCAGGGGGAGAAAAAAGGTGGGGAAAAGCAATTGCATTTAGAAAACCAAAAATAAATGGACTGACCTTCAAAATGTTAAGCACTGTGATTTCAATTGAAGGGCATACTGTTATTACTGAGAATGTATAGAGCTTTTTAAAGTGAAGCATTTTTGGTTAAAATGGACTTCTTTGAAAAAAAGCCTTAGAAAAATGCTAAATGGTGTTGTTAAAATGTCTCATTAACTTTTTGCTTGCCTTTAACGAAAGTTAGTGCAAAGCGCTCTCAAACTAGGGAACGCTTTGTATGTATTCTCATTGTGCATATCATCAAGTTTCTAATAAATAAGCCTTTTACAAAATGAATTTCAGTTGAGCTGTCGTGGTCTTGCGTTCTGATTTATCTGTGCAAAGATCCTTTTTGCTGTTCCTGCCAGAAAGGTTTTCCTGTATTCAGAGGGTTGTTGTTTTTTCCCCACTGTTTGGGAATACAGGATTTTCCTTCAAATGAAACAATAATCAGAATTTTTTGTGTTCACAGTTAATTTAGAAGCAGTAGATCAGAGCCCGTCGCAGTATTACAGCACGGAAGGGTGTCGAAGGGGARCTGGTTGAGTATTTTTACCTTGCTGGGGCTCACCGAGATTGGGTCCGTCCGGGCAGAGTAACGGAGAGTTGCCTCCAACATGGGGGAAGGTGGCTGGAGGTTTGGTCTTCTTCTAGCAGTTGATAGTTGAAAGACGTTTGGAAACCTTTGGACAAGGACTTCTTGCTAAGAACCAGTCTTTCCAAATAAAATACCTTCCCAAATAAATGCGTAATTATGGTACTTCAGTATGGCTTTTTTTCTCTCTAGTTCTCAAACTACTTTTAGTAAAACATGAAGTAGGAAACTGAAAAACATAGCTTTGTTGCGTTTATTTTGCATCCACAAAGTTGTTTTGTTAATTGCAGGAGCTTTTGTCAACTTACAATATATATTGGGAAATTTTTGCTTACTGGTTTGCCAAACAGGAGTCGTGCTAAGCAGTTCCTGCAGGGGCTCAGCGTGGAACTGACCTCTCTCAAATTTTCTCTTTTATGTAAAATGCCTCATTTGTGTTGTTTGTAAGAGCTTATGGATGCAGCAGTTTGCAACAAGGGGGTTGGAACCTGCAGGCGGGTGTGGGACTGCTCTGCTGTGGGGAGGGGTGAGCACATGGGGCAGCGACGGGGGGCTTGGCAGATCCTGGTCTCCCGACAGTGCAGRAGAGGTCCCCAAGACGGGGAAAGTTGGGAGCTTGTGGCTTCTGGCAGCAGCAGGATGGCTCTGCTCTGCTTTCAGGGAGGATTTGGGGGGACCTAACAGCAGCCCCCGTGGCTGGTGAGATGCCAGAGCCAGGCTCTTCAATGCAGTTGATCTCCACCCTGGGAGGTTTCAGGACCCAGTGGGGTAAAGTTCTGAGCAGCCTGGTCCGACCCTGGAGCTGCCCTGCTTTCAGCAGCCTGGAGGAGAAGCCTCCCAAGGTTCCTGAGAGAGCCTACATCATTATCCCAGTGACAAGCTTAACATACCTAAATGCTAATCTTCCATACCCCACCTATGAAAACAGAAGATTTCCTTRGACCTTGTGCTCTTTTCAGGAAAATCAGCTAAATTGACATTATTTTCTATTTTGGAACCAGAGTGCTTAGCTGGTCAGGATGTAGTAATCAGCATTGAAGTCCTGTAAAGGATTTCCTTTTGAAACAAGTTTTCTATTGATTGATAGAGATTGAACTGTCAGAGATCAAATCTGGATCTGTAAAATACGTTTTGAGGTAAAACAAGTTATGCAAGACAGAATAAGCTAATATTCACCTATAAACTTCCGTATCAGTCTTCTGAATTCTGAATGGACCTACATCGAATCGGGTTGACCTAAATGGGGTTTCYGCTAGGCAGAAACTAGACAAGCACTGAGCTGCTTAAATCAGACTGGATAAAGGAGATGGCACGTSCTGTCCAAGAGCTCTCAGAGTTTGTCAGCTGAAAATACCTTAGTGGATCTTGCTTCATGTTCAAAAAGATGCCTTTGTAATAATGTTTGTGGCAGCAGGAAAAAAACCCAAACATTTATCACTCACATTATTACAAATGTTAACTTCTGTTTCTCAAAAGAAGACGACCTGCGTGTTTTATTCCTTCCATTTACTTGTGTTCAAGAAGGCAGGATTTGGCCTAAGGAAATGGGAAGTAGCATATATTCAGTATGAAGAAAAGTGATAAATGTTAACATTTTGTACTTGTTTACATTCCGTGAAATAACYTTCTCTCTAAAGGTGCTGCTGAATTTACTGTCATATTTTCTACTACAGGAAAAGAAATGTTTGTTTTAATACTATAAGAAATATATGTATGAATTTATATACACATATRTATATATACACKTATCTTTAGCGGTGTTCTTCTTYGTTTTGGTTTTGATTCCTGTCCTTACTCATGTGAYGGCAYGGGTAGATGCTGCTGGCAGAAGCTTAAGGAATCTGTGTCAAACTCATTTTACGTGCTGTACGGACTGCTAGAATGCAATGATAGCTGCGACTCCCATCCGCCGCGCGCTGCGGAGTCCTTGAGCTCTCTCCAGCACCGRGAAAAGCCTGTGAGCAGAAACGAGGCATTTTGCTCCTGGGGCCCTGAATTACGTTCATACAGAGTGATCCCCATTCCTGGTTTTGGCATATTTGCTGTTGGGTCTTAACCTTCATCATGTGCTTTCACTGGTGCTTGTGGTGATGTGACCAGGAAGCTACGCTCATGCATTTTAACCGRTAGCTAATCGTGAGCAGTGTGCTGCTGGGTCATGATACAGTAGAAAGTATTCTTCAGAACAAGAAATGCCTGGARAGCCTCTRCSATATCMGTGCTGGGTTATCATAGAATCAYAGAAYGRTTTGGKTTGGAAGGGACCTTTAAAGGCCAYCTAGTCCAACCCCCCTGCCGTGGGCAGGGACATCTTCAACTAGMTCAGGTTGCTCAGAGCCCCGTCCARCCTGGCCTTGAMYGTTCCCAGGGATGGGGCATCTACCACCTCTCTGGGCAACCTGTGCCAGGGTTTCACCACCCTCAGCGTAAAAAATTTCTTCCTTATACCTRGTCTAAATTTCCCCTCCTTTAGTTTAAAACCGTTCCCCCTCGTCCTKTCGCAWCAGGCCCTRCTAAAAAGTCTGTCCCCATCTTTCTTATAAGCCCCCATTAAGTACTGGAAGGCCGCAATAAGGTGTCCCCGAAACCTTCTCTTCTCCAGGCTGAATAACCCCAGCTCTCTCAGCCTGTCCYCATAGAGAGGTGCTCCAGCCCTCGGATCATTTTCGTGGCCTCCTCTGGACCCGCTCCAGGGTTGTTGTAAGAGCTTTTGTAATATTTTTGCTTAAATGAACAAGCCTGTTTGCAGACACATTGCATTTTACATTTAGTGACGAGGTAACTCATCTTGCAGTGCAAGCTCACACGGCAGCCCGCAGTCTTAACCGCAGTTACCAAAAAGTTGAAATGTGGGGCATTTTAAAGGTGGATTTTTTGCTTCTGAGTCCAGTAGTAGTGACAATTTCATTCATGGCTTCTAGAAGTGATAACAACTGATTTTTATGTCTTGATTTGTTGCTAATATATATAGAGCACATGTTGTAGGCAAAGAGAAAGCTTACTTCCTTTTTACATCCTTGCAAACTCTCTGGTAATTGTGAGGGACTTAAATGCTTTTCAACAAAGTAAATTCTATGAAAATGTTCTGAAAGCCAAAATGTAGTGAGAAGTTCATTCTAATGTTTTGGGGTGGTTTTATTTTTTATAATTGTTTATCCATTTATTTATTTAGCTGTGTAGTCTTTTACAGCCATATAAGAAAAATTTTATTTAAAATTAAATGCAACTTACGCTTTTTCATCTGTTCCTGATCATGGTAATAGAGACATTATAATGAAACATCCCTTCACTTAGTGTAGTTTTGATTTCTCTTAGATTTTCTCACTATRCATAAAGAGCTTAGTATTTCCAACTTAGAGATTTCCCTGGAAGAAAATGGACAAGACTATTTAAAATAGGCTGGTTTACCCTGGGGGGAGAAAAGCATTGGCATGTGTTCTCTCTCCTGCAGGGAATTCTCTTCTCATTCTGAAATTTTTCAGTGTCAGTATTACTTGTGGAGATTATTTGATACTAAAATTTCCCTACCCGTATCTGTTAAAGGGCCATTTGAACATTTATTATTTTATTGTAAAGATAATTTAAGRAAATACGTACTTTCTGAGCGTTCATGTGCATCTTCAACTTTTCCCTCAGAACTGTATTTTACAGGAGTTAGAAATAAGTTTAAATTTTTGAATTGCATGGACTTTTTTTTTTAATACAAAATGTATTTTCTGAATAATAATGCATTGTTTCCAAAGAATAACCAGCTTCTTTGGTGTTTTGTTTTGTTTGTTTGGTTTTTCTTTTTTCCTTTTAATGGACCTGAATTACCAGTCCTCCAGCGTAGGAGCTGGATCTGGCTTCCCGTACGACAGGCTTGCGGATGCCCTGGGTCCCATGATTTTTCTTTGGGAAKACTAAATTCTCACTTGCCTCAGTGTACCTGGTTTGAAAAGAAAGAATGAATCTCGCACCTCTGCTTTTGGGCAGGAGRGAAGTTGATTGTATTAAACTGCTGACAAAGTGCATTAAATGCACTTCTCCAGTACGATGTGTGGTAATTATCTTAGTCACTGCGTGACTACTTCATTTCCGAGCTTTGCCATAAGGAGGGGTGTGGAAGGCTTTCAGTATAAACCTTGACACTATTTCAGTGAATAAATAGCTAATAATTGCACAGGGCAATGGCAARCTCCCTATGTTGCCCTTGCAGTACTTGCTGTATAAACTAGGTTTGCAATTACTCCTACAGTTAAAATTGAAATGGATTTTTTAGAGAATTAGGTATTTTTTTTCTGTGTATTGCTTGGAGTGGTAGGCTGCAGAAGATGACAATGGTCTCCAAATCCAACTAAAGATTAAAAATCAACTTAAGATTAAAATTTAATAATGTTGTTAGCTATTGCTAAATAGTTAATAGACCATATTAAAAACACCTACAGTACGAATATTGCCTATAAATAATTACAAATTTTTATTAGCATTGTAATTAAGAGCATGCTGGCTGCAAGTGATACCTCACTAAGTGCAAAGCAAATTATGAAAAGTAAGCAGATGACTGGTAGTGTACTTTTTTCTAATATTAAATAGCTTTTCCTAACCAGCAGGGGCTTCAACACTATTTAGCAGGTGGGGATCTGAAGATAAATGTTGTAGCAGAGATGTCTGCGTGTGTAATGCA
Organism: Oceanodroma leucorhoa; assembly: GCA_030449065.1. NCBI lineage: Eukaryota > Metazoa > Chordata > Aves > Procellariiformes > Oceanodroma > Oceanodroma leucorhoa. Next base: position 12,014,823 of record JASVER010000017.1, read on the forward strand.
GCGGAGGCTTAAAGGAACAATATTATCTCAAAGAAGGAAAKGTTTTTTGTACCAAGATAGTACTATGGTGAGCATGAATCATTGTTTTATGCAGGGAAACAGGAAAAAATGTTGATKAACTTGTCAAGGACCCTGAGCCATTCTGCTCGGCACCACTTCTGGGGCTCAGCATAAGCTGACATGACAACGCTTAGCAAGTTTCTGTATTTTTCTTTAACTAAAACGGAAACGTGCTACAGAATGCCATCATATTCGTGTTTCATTTGTATTTGCTAAGCTTCTTTATTTTTCTGTATTTATTTTTTTTCTCCAGCAACCGTTCCAGGTTTTTAACCACCTTCCATATTTTCACACTTCCACGTGGAAGCAGAGTGTTTAACCACCAGACATTAAACTTGCATGTGTCCTTTCCGATTCTCACCCTGCTAATTAAGAAGATATTCTTCTGTAATTATCTCTCTCTTCAGTGACTCATAAGTTTTCCCTGGCTTATGGGGACAGTCATAGCAGCTCCCMCCGGAATCAGTGAGGGTTGGGCTGCCTTGGCAGGAGCCGGGGATGTTGGGGGGGGCGAGAGGGCTCGTGTACGAGCAGCCWGAGGAGGGGAGAAGGGTCACCAGTAGATGCGGAGGAGATGGCAATCAAATTCATCCGCGTCTCTAGCTGCTCCTATATCTAAAAATTAATATTAAAATGCATTTGAAAGTTTAACAGTTGTTCCACATTCTTTTTTTTCACGTACAAGATTGCCGTGATAATTTCCTCAGGTATGAAATTCATGTTTTGACCGTTGCAGCCGTGAATATTAACGTAAAGGACTCACCAAACGGGTAGATAAACACAGAAATATGACCAAAGCTATTAGCCAGTTACAGAAACTACTTTGTTAGAAGRAAGCAGAGGCTGGATGTTGACTGCTGCATTACCTGGAAGGGGCTGGATTTGCAAATGTGGGGTTGATGTGTTGATRTGAAGTAAGGTAAAGATACGTTCACATGTTTGCAAAGCAAAGGACTTTACAGATCATTTAAGTGAGTGAGCGTCTATAAAACAATACCATGAGCAAAACAAAGTTCGTCTTCAGCTCTCCCGAGCATTTATGAACCATCTACAGAACCTTACGTGAAGTGATGGACTGAATTACATCTGCAGCCTAGTCTTAAGCAGCCAATTTAAAAAATTTATAATTCTGACTAGCAATGAAACATCACTTTGATTGATGACATCATTAGGGGAAATAGGACTGAATATGGGCTATTGAATATTTTCTTGCAGGCATAAGCCCTTTTACAGTGTCTGCTATGTAAAGTGCTTGTTATATGGTGTTTTGACAATTAACATTTTGAGGTTTTTGAGATGATCCCAGCTTATTTACATTTCATAGTAGTAAACATTATCTTTGTACAGCCACAGCTTCTATTCTTGTCACAGTTTGTTACAAAATTCTTTTGATGTGATGGAACAGCAGCTCGGGTGGCCTTTCCCTGTCATATTCATGCCGTTTGCATGTGCCTGAGAACTCTCAGCAGATACCTTTGCATCGTGTAGAAAAAATAATGCTCTCGCATGGACAAAATCAGTTATGTAGGAGTTTAGATCTAAACTCCATTACATAGGAGAAAAGCAAATTCAAGGAGTGCTTATGTGGTGGAGACTGGGGGATTAGACTGTAAATAAGAGGGCTCGTAACACATGCAGATAACCTACTGTCATTTTGCATTTGATCTCAATTACTTGGACTGGTGTAGAAGTAAATACTTTAAATTGAAAGTAATGCAGATCTTACAGGTAACAATAAAACCTCTGTGCTATGCTTAGAAAGAAGAGAAAATTCCTGAGTGTTCTGTCAGGCTGTACATGGCATAGAATAACCTTGAAAACAGCACAGAGAGGGGAGTTTACGATTTTATCAAACCGTACATAGAATCATTTATTTTCTGCTGATTTTTCCCAGCATTTTTTTCTTCATTAAAGACCAGAAAAGATGTGGACGCTATTACTGTAATCAGTCAACAGGTTTTCAACAGATASTCAGAGAAAGAGGATAGAAACAGAGAAGTCATTTATGGGATCGGAACATCTAGTAGCCATGGAAGTGGGTTTGAGTTGTTACTACGATACTTTCATGTGCCAGAAGGAAAGATTAAACTTTTTTTTGGCAGTTTTTACTTTTTCCATGCTTTRAGAGAGATATGTTTGGTACTGCTATTCTGTTTTTATGGAAGTTATGGGGTTTAGTTTTGTTTTGTTTTTTTAAGCATCACAGTATCTGAAAATACCACTCAGTGAAATTAAAACTTGGGGTTCAACTGTGATGCTCAATATAATGATTTTTAAGAGATGTCTTCCTTGAGCAGAGTATCGACTTCCCAAATGCAAATCCTGATATTGCGTGATATTTTTAGGAGTGGTGTTTATTACCTTGCAAAGTCTTTAATGCCTGAGCAATTTTTATATGAAGAATACATTGCAAAATGTTCAATGAAGATTGTGATAAAACCATGAAATTGGAAATAGAAACTTTTCAAGATGTTTTTTGTTTTCTTGACAGAATTTTGCATATCCATTAATGAATTTAAATGATAGAATTATATCCACTCTATTTTGTGGTGCTCTCTAGCAATATTATATTTTGATAGCAAGTATTATGTTGCCCCATCTTAAGTTATTGATTTGTTTGTACTTTTGTTTCTGATAGGGGAGTTTTGTTGCTTGCATGACTGCCATTCTAAGGCAAATGGAGGACTATCACTATGCTCATTTAATCAAGACTTTTGGAAAGATGAGGTCAGATGTTGTGGTAAGTTTAACATGTTTTATCTGTTTATAAGATAGTTTAGCTCGTGTTTGGTTTTTTCCTGTTAAATACACTAGTGAATTGTAAACAAAATGTGTTTGACATTACAGATTTAATATAAAAATAATTAATAGAGCACTATGACTTACACATTTTCTGAATTTGCAAAGGATAAAATTAACGTTCCTGCCACACACAGGAATACAGCTCGTCTCTGGAGCTGTTCAATATTTTAAAAAGCAAGCACTGAGACAGTGGATTTAAGGCAATTAAAAGAAAGCATTAGGAAATAGTAGTGCTGAGCCATTACTAAAAATCTGTTCTGTTTAAGGAGAGAAGAAAAAAAAAGCTTTCTTGAGAAAAGGAACTTTCAGYGTTAAATCTTCCAGATGTCCCAATTTCATTTGTTTAAATAGCTTGTACTTACAGATCTGCTCACTTTAAATTTTATACAAAACATTTTAACCTTAAAGACGCCCTTCATTGTTAAATAAGCAATAATAATTGAAATTTGTCTTCTTAGAGTTGTTTGGTAGCCTAACTAAGCCAACAACACAACTTAATTAGAGCATAATAGAAGAGAGTTTATAGCTAAGAAGATAACTCTCTAATGACCTGAAACTATCATTGCCATATGCAGCAAGTGCGTGCTGCAAAGTAGCTACCCAACTTGTTGGCTGAGATCCATCAATTAGCAGATGACCTGAAGCCTGATCAGCTGTATTACATTACCCACTCTGGTACTGGGGATTCTGTTAGGTGTTTTAGGCAGCTTTCGCCTGTATTTTAATCTTCAGGGTGGCCTTTATTTAGGTTCCCTTCTTCCTTCCAAACCCAACGTAACAAAACCCAGGGTCTTTCTTTTATGTAATTTCCTTACGTTTGGACTTTCCCATTTTCCTTTATGTCTTTAATTTTTGTTCTTCTTACTGCTGCTTACATTCTGCAAGATTCGAGCTCTTTACCCCGTGCCAGTTTTCAGATAAGGTGCTAGAGGCTCTGGTGCTCAGTCTATTTGTACCTGATCTGGCATTACTAAAGTACAAAGCTGACGGTTCAAGAGAGTGAAGACAAAGTCCAGCTGCAAAGAACTGCAGATGGGCATCACAGTATTGAAAAGGGTGGCTTCCCGGTTACTCTGCTTCGGGATCTCGGAGCACTTCCATGGACAGTTCTCTTCAGTTGGTTTTCCACTAATAACAARACATTCTGAAGCTAAATGCAGCTARGGAGGTGAAAATAATGTTTTCAACACACAGAAAAGACATGAGTGTTAAGGTTAATTAGGCCAAATATTTCTGTRCTTTTAGAGTGGTTGAAACCATTTGGCCCTGGAAAAGGCAAACAGATTACAGGGTTTTACRTGGAAAAAGGTAAAAGTAGTTTGCTCTTAAAACATGTAATGAAAAAATGCAGAGAGAAAAATATTGGTTAGGAAATCTGTGATTATTCTAATGGCAATAAAAGTGTTTATTTTAAAGTSTCGCTTTTTTGGTCTAAATTGTCTTAAAGGTGGTTCTGTAGGTCAGATCTTTCTTGGTGAAAACAAGGGAGTAATTTGGTATTTGAAATTTGGCAAGTGGTCTATTTATAATTGCTTGTTTTAAGAGTGATTTCTATGCTATGCAGTGCACTGGGATACATGAAGAATCACTTCTTTCTTTTGTCTTGACTCTCTGGATAGTCGTCCCTTTCTGCATGTTCTTGGGTTGTATACCTGGAATTGCTCTGGACTGTTAAAATGGTATTTTCCATCAGCAYGTGTACTGTTTGGCTACCTGTTTTCTGCCGTTATGCCACTTGACTGTSGTTTGTATTAGCAGATATGCCAAGCTAAACTTGGTCAGTTGTTGTAATGCTTTTATATCTTTAATTAAAATGCACCTTTTTAATGTTTTAATAGTGTTGTTGATTAAATGATAAWGTACGTTAATGGGAAAGAAAATACATAGTAACCTGGTAAAACATTAAAYGGGTAATATGTTAATGGTAGATAATGCTACCTTAAACCGACTTTAAAATAGGAGTAATATAAATGAAGGTGTGGAGTGTGGAGGTATAATGGCAGTATRCTGTTAATCCTGTGATAAAAGGAAACTACGGTGCGTAAACTAATTTTTCTTTTTCTTTTAAAYACAAATAAAACTGAGTCATCATTTAGGACGAAAGGATGAAGATACCACCCCAGTTTCTCTCTTTAAGAGAAAAACTTACGTAACCTTTTCAGTGAGAACCAAGCGGGAAGTTACTGTTCTCATAAGTGTTTCTTCAKAGATGAGATTTCATTGTTAATTTGAAACCCACATCTTGTTCAGTATTTTATGTTTCGCCATCAGAAATGATGCCCTGTGAAGCKCTCTCAGGAGCGTTGCCTCTTCTACCGTTATCGGTGCTGTGGTTCAACCTTGCCCATGTTCCTTCTTAGGGCTTTTGCCTTCTCTCTTCAGTGGTRGGAGGTTGCTGAACTGTACTGTATGTGTATGTTCCTTGGTACATGTGGTTTGGGTAGAAGAAAAGCCCTTCTCTACTTCTTCGTTTAACTTTGCATGCTTTTTCCATTTCTTCTTAATCTGACATTTTTTTGAGCCAGTGCCCTTTGACTCACCCGTTAGAGCTTAGATCCAGAAGTGTTTTCATTCAAACCCAGTGTCCCGACATGTGGAGGTGATACCTGCATCTCCTGTTACAGGGTTTGCAGTTTAATCACGAAGGCATAAAGAAGCAGTGATTTAAAASTCAGTCTAGATTAATTCAAACAGAAATTAATAGTTTTTTCTTGAMAAAAAATTACAAGAAAAAGGGAGAAGTTAAGTGAAGCTGTGGTTGCTTCTCCATTGGAGACCCTTAAATCTTCTTTAGCATGTGCTTTTGCTCAACAGAAGTCATAAGCCAGGTGTTGGAACTGCTAGAGGAAACTTTATGGCCTGTGTTATGTAGGTGACAGTATTAGATTATTATAATGGTCTTATTTGGCCTCAAAAATCTTAGAAAAGATGAGGTGGAATGCAATAAAACCAGTCTGGTATCTCTCTGCAGAATATATTGTTTAGGTTCATTAAGGTGTTTCTGTTCAAAGAGGAATTTCTTACTGTCAAGCCTACTATCATCCTGAGATGAACCATCATCCGAGATCAGTGAGGTTATTTCTGGGACTAACTGATCTCTCTCCCCTTTTTACTTGGTAAGATTTATATTCAGTTGAGACATAYGCGGTATTAGTTGACAAAAAAATACGTGTTAATAGTTTGCCATGTGGAGTATCTCAGAAGTGTTCCTCCGTAAAGGCATTCAAGGCAACGTCCTGGAGTCAGGGAAGGATGTAGAAAGACAAACTCCATAGAGTGTTTTAGATTACAATTTTCTGCACCTCCATTTTCTTCTCCCCTTTTAATATTCTGCACTCCTAGTCTTTGGCTTTTAATGTATGTGCACTGTACATCCTTCAGGACAAGCTTTGACCACCAGGTGAGGGGGTGATTACGTGGCTTAAGCAGACTCTTCTTTGCGGGACGTGCTGGAGAGTTGCGGGGCCTGCCCCAGGGTGGTGGGACCCCGCAGAGGCAGCCCACCCACCCAGAGCCATCCACGGTGGGGGGGAGTGGACTTCCCRGAGACAGCCTCAGAAGTGGAGCTCAGCAGGGGTTAAGCTGTTGTCCTTAGGAAAAGCTGTAGCTGAGCGTATCTGATGTCTGACTGCTGTACCTCAGGACTCGGCAAAGCTGAAACTCTCATCAACTTGGCCTAGAGTTTTTTCACCTCGAGTTCCTACATGTTTTAGCTAGTTCTTTTTATTAAGCTTGAGAATTTATTGAAGAACCTCTTTGAAATCCAGGTCGTGAAAAATATAACTAGTGATAGAGGTGTATCGGGGTGTGATGCTCAGCAGTCGTGAAAAATATAACTAGTGATAGAGGTGTATCGGGGTGTGATGCTCAGCAGTCCGGGGGAGATGGAATTGTCTAAGCCTCCTCAGTCACCATCTGCCCAGTTACAGGGCCGACCTTACTCTGTTCTCATTCTGTAACTGGATGGGAATTGTGAAGGGATCCCATCTGTTATGAATTTTGCTTCCTTGGAATATTAAATAGGATTTGTATTTGTAGTTAGAGAGAGATCAGGAGTTACAGCCCTTACTCCTTTAGTACAGGCTTTTATCATTTTTTAATGTTCAGAACAATTTGTTCTGCTTCTAGGTATACTGAAAATAAGCAGGCTCTACAGCAGCACAGCATGAACTGATAGCTCCCCTTCCACTCCCACCCTCCCTCAAAAAAGCTGGATTTTGCTCGTAATATGAGGTTAATTCATATCTAATCATAGAATCATTTAGGTTYGAAAAGACCGTTAAGATCATCGAGTCCAACCATAARCCATTTGCTTTTCTGTAAGAAAGATAAAATGGAAAAGAGAGCAATATTACAAATACATAAAATACAGGTAAGCATCAGAAGCTTTTTGCCTGATCAATAATTAGATTAGTTGTTACAGAGCATTATTTAAAGTACCYGCATGAAAGTAGGACTATTAAAATGTAAATATCAGTAGATTAAAACGTAGAGCTGAATCAGCACAGTAGGTCAAATCATACGTGGCACAACCTCCAGGGTCAGTAACGAGCGCGAGTCATCAACAAAGTGCTATGAAAATTCATCCACCGTCACACGCAGCTTGATCAGCAAAGTGCGCAGAGGCTCAACAGCTGAAACCGGTGACAAATAAAGTGTAAGGCAGAGTTTGCTACAAGAAATCAGGGAAGTATACGTCTGTATTCATAAAATATTAAGGGGGAAAAAAAAAGTCCAGTGAGCTCAAATCTGCCCTCTTGGATAGGTGATGACCCTTCCCAACACTTCCACTAACATTTGAATTGTTGAGCTGTGAAGCAGCATCAGTAAGAAAATCACCCGATACCTGCAGCTGTGGAAAAGCACACGCTCAAATGAAATACTGTGCAATGCTTGGGTAGCAAAATATGCAACGTGATTATTAGAAATTATGTAACTCTTTCAGCAAAATACATGAAAAATGAGCAGTAAAGTATGCAGTTTGATCTCCTAAATGAAGACACATTTTACTGAGCTACTGGAGTGTGTGTCTGGGATGAATTTCGCCTTACGCAACAGTAACATCTCATTAACCACGAGCAGTTCCAAATTTTATCTCAATCCTGTTAATGTCAAAACATCTTTACTGATGCTGTGTTGTTGGGAGTGATTTTGTTAAAATAAGAGAGGAGTTATTTTACGAGTATTATTTTTTGCTTGAAGTGTGTCTTTTGTGGCTGCTGATGCTCTGTTGGCCCTCTTTGGCCCGGGGGTCTCCTTGGGTACCAGGAGCTGGGATGCAAAGYGTCCCAAAGGAACCCTTGTGCTGTGCACATGGCAGAGCTGAGTAGCCTGAAAATTCACGTTGTTTCGTGATCTCCATGTTGTGTCCTCAGGATCGCTGCAGCTCCCTGCTTCCCACCGACTGTGAATTTCTGAGCCAGGAAAAACATCTTAACAGAACAACGAATCAAAAGAGCAAATGCGACAAAGAGGCTGGCTCTCACACATGAAGAAATACTTATGAGAGCAGTAACTTCATATTTGTTTCCCACAGAAAAGGTTACATAAAAACCAGCCTTAGTTAAAAGTCCAGTGAATGTAACATTTTGGGGTTTTTTTGTAGGCATTTGACATTTTGAAGATAGACGAGATAAATACCATTACTGAGAAGCTGTAGCAAAGGAAAAATATTCTAACCTTGGAACAGGAGTTCACTTTTGTTTCCGTGTGAAGTGGATCAAGGACTTCTTGCATTAAGTTCTTTTTTCCTCCTTTATCTTTCTCCGAGCATTTGATGTTGCTCAGATTGTTAGATAGCAATTATAGCTTCCCAAATTGTAGAAGGTGATTTGCGTTGTAAAGTACACGAGGTTTCTGTTCCAAAGAGATGTTTGTTTATATCTGTGTAGAAATGGTTTATGCTACTAAATTCACTTTGTTCTGGGTCAGGATTTCAGTGGCAGAAGCAATTACTGCTACTCCCTTCAGGGAGAGTCTCTCCTAGTTTCAGGATGGCCAAACCATTGCTGTCGTCTACCCCAGGTTGGGGGTGATGTGCACCCCMACACTTACCTGAATCTGGTTTTGAGCTAGAGCATATGTTTTTTAATAAATAGATAATCTTGATTTCAGGCAAGAGAAAATTTCAGGCGGGAGGGTATTCACAAGGGGAGAGAAAACTCATCAACTGACTCCAGGGAGTTCTTTTAGTGTAATCGTAAGATTAAAATTAGTATCTTTGTTTTTTTTCTCTTCCCGTGTACCAGTATGCTTTTAACAACTTTCCAGCATGTGTCGTGGCATGCACGCTGCAATACACGCTGCACGAGGAGGGACTGTGAGACTTGATCTGTGGTATAGAAAAGAAATTAATTTTTTGTCAGCAGAAACCGCCTTTGGATAACTGCAAACCAGGGCTTGTTCCTGAGTAATACCACGGGTTGTTTACGATGTAGGATTACTATTGTTATCACTTCTGAAAAGTTTAAATAGAATTATTGTAGGATTTATGTACATCATATATAAATATGCCTTAGTAGAATTTATGTATGTTGTATATGAATAAAGGCTTGTTTATGAAGTGGAACAGTAAGACACCTTTTGAATCTAGTCGTTAATAACTGACACTATMGCTTGTATTTTTTTGATCTAGAAGAGTGATCATTTCCAAATATTTTCTCCTCTTTTAGGATTTTCTGATGGAAACATTCATCATGTTCAAGAATCTCATTGGGAAGAATGTCTATCCCTTCGACTGGGTTATAATGAACATGATGCAGAATAAGTAAGTATAGAGGAAAAAGCACTGTAGCTTTCTGAGATGCTGTTTCATGTTTGATCTGAAACAACAGTGTTGCTTGGAAACAGTAAAACACAATGCGGCAGCTAGGGTGGTGTGTTTTTTTCCCTTCTCTGATGCAAATAATTATTTAAAAATTGGCTTTGGAGATTGCAGAGCAGTATTTTAGTGGCCTGGTTTTTGGGACTCTTGGAGTCCAACCACAAATTAAGGGTGGCATCGTTCAGAGAACCAAAATTTYGGAACAAACTGCAGATACAGTAGGGACCTATACATACCTTACAATAATTAAATGTATTCCTTTGGGGATAAATGATATGTTTTGCATGTTACCTCAAAAACTAGTGGTTATCATATGCTGATATAGAGTTGTATGTTCGGGGATATTTTCAGTAGTATTAACAAGAAAGAATTAAAAGGGCATTTTAAACCCAGATTCCATCAGCCCAGTAATCGAGAGACAGGCTGCAAATGTTTCTAATCCCCCTTTTATTCCTCAATAATTGCAGCATTGTCRTTATTTAGCATGCCTTTGTGCAGTATTTTATGTTTGTGACATTTATTAAGTGTGTCAAATGCTTTTATGTGAACTGTGATGAAAGTATAAGGGAAAAACATTATATTTACTAGTTGCCTGGAGAAATCTCTTCTGTGCTTACTGGTAGCTACCATGGCTATAAAGTTGTCAGTGTTTACTTATATAAAATCCTGAACCACAGTTCCTACTCTCGTTATAAAAATGCACCGTAACTTTAATCTTGGCTTCTGAAGTCTCCTTAACCGCCTAATAAAATCCATTCTTAATAAATACGAGTTAGGAGATTCAGCCACCTTTTGAGTTATACCCATTGGGTATGGATGCACACTTCTGCGTGGCTGCAGCTTGCAAAGCACCTGCAGTTTTAAATGAAGAGCCCTTTGAGGTTAGCTGATGAGGAAGATCTGAAGCCTCTTGGGGTTCTTTTTTTTTTAATTTTGAAAGTGGTTTTGCTTCAAGAACTCTGGCTGTCTTGAGAGTCGTGTTGCAGGTGCTTTGGAAACCCTCACAGCGTATGCTACCTGGCATCCTTTCGAAAAGGAGCACACCTCTGTGCTTTGCTGAATTTTTTAAGAGATTGAAATATGATTGGGAAGGTCTGGTTTTGGACACTATTAATGCCRGTTAACCAGTCACACGGCAATTACAGCGGTGTGAACAATATTGCGATGACTCTTCCCCCAGTTGTAAAGAAGATGGGTATTCCTTATATCATCTTCACGATATTGCCAAATGACCTCTCAGTGTTCAGTTGGGTGGAGATTTGACCTCATTTTTTTTTTTTTTAACTGTGGAATTATGGTCATAGAAATGTAAGAGCAAAAGYGTAGAAAAAGCCTTGCCCTCCCCACCGTTTTTTCTTTAAAGCACAAAGGTATTCTTACCAGGCAGGTCCTCACTCTGAAATTTGGAGTAATACCAAGCGTGATGCAGACGTCCGCAGTTAGGGTAGGGGCTTTGATTTTCTGATCCTTCCARATAGTCTTGTCATTTTCCCATGCAGAACATGAAGTCCTGAAGAAGCAAAAMCAGGATGTGTTGTTAAGATCTTTGGTTCTTACTGAATAACCTCGGTACCTATAGAATATTTGAGTTGTATTTAAAGTTAAAAACAAAAAYGTTTTTCAAGTCTTTCTGGTGTTGATGAATATCTGCAGAAGTGCTAAAGGGGGTTGTTCATTTCTAATTTACAAGTTCRTTTTCATTACACCAGCTCGTTTGTAAATGCTTCTGAATTGATTTGAGTGCTTTTCATTTTTCCTGTTGAAGCTAATGTGGTTTCCAAAAACAGAAAYCTGCATTGTAAAATACCTTTTTGTCCATCTGGTCCATTTATTTTCACCCCTGTAAACTTTTGTTGAAGAAAACTATGGGAGATTTGAGAACAAATTCTGTCTTTTAAAGCTACCACGTTCTCTCAACAGAAATGACTTGGAGCGTGCCATTTTGTGTCACTCTTGCAAAGCACTTAGAGTATTTCTGTGCCATAAGCCAAATTAAGTGAGTTAATTCTTAACTATATCCAGAACGTTTGTGAGTTCATTTGCTTCTCTGCGTGAAATATATCTGGTAGTGTGAAACAAAGGAAAAAAAAAAAATCCCGAGCTGGAAGGCAGACCTCTGAGCTCCCACTGGTTGCAGCGGAGGGACCTCCCAAAGCGCTGGTGGTACCGCTGCTGTAAGGGAGGTGGGACCAGTCCCTCAGGAGGTATCTCTGCACCTTCATGGCAGAGACATGCAGGCAGCTCCTCTCCATRCAGTGCTTTGCTTCCAGATAGTTAACAGTGGATTAAAATACTTTGGCTGAGATAGAGTTGTAGCTATGGGGGAAGAGGGGAAATGGAGAAATGTGTGTGAAAGACTGTGTTACAGAGAATATTTGCAAATAYATGTTTAGTTAAAATTCAGTACTACACTTGTTTCAGCCTTGCTTTACTGGTAGGATTCCTCTATACATAAATATATGCACACTCATTAATAGTCACAGAAATTACTCTCGTACTGTATACTTTCCACACGTGTTTTTGGTACAGTGCGTCAAAACTTCAGGGTACTCTCTCTTTCCTATCCCTGCTGTATTACACGGGATTACTTCCCGTGCTCAGCGTGCCTTTGTTTCACTAACAYGGAGGGTCACGCTGTGTTACCACCTATCGTGCTGAAAGGAACGCAAAAATCGTCATATCTAATGAGATAATTGTTACTCTTTTGTTCTTAGATGTGCCACTTAATAATCTGTTTACTGACTTCTCTCATTTAATTAAAAACAGACTCTATTGTTTCAGCAAAGGAATTTGTTAATTACGAGTCCAAGGTTTTGAATGTCACTGGTTTCATGTGACGCTGTGGTCCGCCACCGGTACGTTCCCGGCGGCACTGCTTTGCTGCCCGCCGAGCGCAGGTGCCGAGAGATGGTACCGACACCGCGCGGGTTCGTCAGGTGCTGTGCACCGTAASCTGTCAGAGGGGGTAAAAGAAAATTCAAACTGATGCTATGGCTTTTCATTTYGCTGTCAAATTTCGGTCCAAATCAGCTGCTGTTTTACAGTAAACAACAATATCCAAGCAGCAGAGACGGAAAAAAACATTGATGACAGGATGACAGAGATGAATAATAGACCATAGAGCGTTACGATTGAAACAGCTACTTCAAGGAGAACAAGAGACGCTGTTTAAACCAAAAAGCTGAATGTCTAAAAGGCCGATACCTACCAGCACAGTWCTTTTAGGGGTAGTTGATTGAAGAGAATATCCAAATAGTATTTAATAATTAAGTCTTCATCCATATATTGTCTTGAAATGGCCATTGTTTTTTGGTAAATCTAAATAAGAGAGAAGACAGAGGGGCAGGAAGAGAGGACATGGTCTTCAGATACATAAAATTTTGCAGCAGAGCAGATGGGAACAGCCTTTGCATAGCCACGTTGAATTGCGTGAGAAGCATTGGTCATAAACCGTAGCAAGAAACAGTCAAGTTCGAGGCTGGGGGAAGCAGTCTAGCAGCGAGCGCTGCGGTGGGTTGCTCGGGGCGTTGTGAAGCCTCCCGCAGCAGAGGTATTTAAAAGCGGTTTGACAAGCATCTGTTAAGATGCCGGTTATAATTTAGGGAAAAGGGGAAKAGACTAGAAATGATCTCTAGAGAGTCGTCTGAGCCCTGTCACTGTTGGATGGTGGATGCCGGGCTGGGACTCGGCGGTGGCAGGTAGCGGCACGTCCGCAGGGTCTGCGGCGTCAGTTCGGTGAGGGCTGGCCCTGTGCTTTGCCAGGGACCCGCGGCCGAGCCCGGCCACCTGGGGGGTCCCTGCCGGGTGTCCCCTGCCTTTTGCCGTCCCACCACCTGCCTGCCCCGTTTCAGTGGGTATCGGTCACTCAGTGCTATTTCTCTGTGTTGGACTACGTTAGGGTTATGTCTAGTTTAAATTTAGGTAGCTTCTCATCCGTTGGGTTTTCTTTTTCAACGGGAATTTTTAAGCCTGGTAAAATCCTGGCAAGTGGTTACTGAATGTGTCCATGATCACGGTGCCTAAAAATAAGGATGAAGTAAGACAACTTTGAAAGAAAATGCCATTTGTAGTTTTAAACRTTGGTGTTGGAAAATGCTAATAATTCTGTTTCAGATACTTGGGCACCTTTAAATTACATCTGCTGTAAGGTTCATATGTGTACATATTTTCAGGAAGAGTTATTCCTATTAAGGTAAAGGCATAATATCACTGGATTAAGAGGAAGTGTTTTTGTCAGCTGTGTTGACAGCTACTGCGACAGCCGCTTTGTAGCAATCCACCAGATGCTTGATAATGAAATTTAGGCGTGATCTTCAGCCACCGTGGTATTTCTGTCACACAGGTCTCTCTGATAAACTTCGATAGCTGTATTTAATAGTTGCTAGGAGTCAGGAGGTTTTCCTGTGTTTCRGGGTAGGGATGAGGAGAGCTTCGGAGGCAGCGTCTTCACTGCATCTTTCCTGCATCTCCTGCAGGAAAATGCACTCGTGGCGTTTTAACTGTAAAAGTAGTTTTTAAAAAAAGCAGGGGTTTTGTATTGTTTACATTTTTCCCTTCTAGATCACATTTAGAAATGATTCAGAAATGTTTTAGAAATTGTTTTTAACTTTTGTCATAAGCTGACAAACTAAGCTTAGGTTCCTCTTAAACACATAACTCAGAACATGAAAACAGYTCCTCTCTCTGTTTTTGTAAATGAAAATAATTTAGTCTTTGGTCTTGCTTTTGGCATTTGAGACAATCAGTTCCTCTGGTAGACCTTATGATATATTAATCTGTAGCTACTACTTTCATCTGCAGCTGTTCCAGTGAAAGCTGAATTGCCTATGAAAAATGAATTTGATGTTTCCTGTTCTATTTTTTGTGTCTAATGTCCACATTTACATAAAATACCTGGTTATTTTGCCTTTTGAAGTCGGAGAAAAAGGGATGAGATGCTTCTCRGTGAGAATGAGGTTTCTTGTACCTACGTATTTTTTTCCAGAGGAAATATATCTTGCCTTGCGGAGGGAATCCGGCGSGTGTTACCTGCTCCCCACTAGTGCTGCATTGGCTTTGCAGGTGGGTGGAGGTGTGTTTCCTCCTGAAAACCCAGTCCAGAATCTTAATGAGTTTTCCTGGGTGAAAAACAAAGAAAAAAAATCTTGCAAGGAGGAGGAAGAAGGATCAGGGAGATCCGTCTGGTAAACATGTACCTTTTTACTGTCGCTGGAGAGGCTTGTACATGTTTATTTTTGGAGCTTCCAGGGAAATGTAGGCTGTTCTGCTCCATGGTTGTCATAGCAGTACCTGTCAGATCCATACTGCGCTTTCAGAATTAGCTTCGGCTACGTATGTGACTATCCATCAATAGTGTACAAACACTGAGGTGGTTATGAAGCAAGTTTTGCYTAACTGTGAACCTTAAAATGTAGTACAGGCTTCAGTTCCCTGAAAGTTATTCTTACTGACAAGTAACCCAAAGCCAAAATAAAATTGGTTTTTAGATTATTGAAATTCTGCTTAATTGCAATATTCTGCTAGGCTTTACACAGGCATATAGGGACAAAAACACTGGTATTTTTAATAGATGTCTGAAAATAGGCTYTTCACGCTTACAAAATTGACCAGTCAAGTCGCATCTGTCAAATTAGGTGCAAGTGCAAAGCTCTTATTTAAAATCCATCCCAAGCTACTGATGGGTGGAGTTTTAGTTTTCACAACAGGGGAAAAGAATCCGGAAGGATGACAAAGATTCTGGATGGAAAAGTACAGAAAATGCAGGAACACAATGCAGTTTTACAGACTATCAAGTAATATCAGACGTATGGGGTGGGGGGAGGAGGCGCAAAAAAACTTTGAAATCATTGCTTCATTTTCCAAAACCCCTGCGTATGTACAGTGTTCAAGCCTGCATTAATACCGTGTTCAAAGAGACTGTTAGTAGACGTGACTTGAAAGCTTGCACTTATAACTGGGGCACTGATCATTAAAATATTTACTCCATGTGTGTTGTTATGGAATAGGATAACTGTTTTACATTTCCAAATAGGATGTTGTGATGAAGAAAGTGTTTGAAATGCGATTGTATTTTTAGGAGGAGAAGRGATACGTTGTTTCAAGAAGAGTCTGAACAGCAGGAAAAGCTTTGATTCGAAGGAATTGGTGCTGCTTTTCCTGACTATTAATACATTTCCTATAGGACTCTGTGCTTACTTATTTAGAAAGTTTAAGAGTCCAGACATGCAACTTSAACAACAAAATAATTCTATTTGGGGATGGAATGAAATAAGACTTCAAATGGGAGCAATTTTGTTTTTCTTTAGTGCCAAACRTTTCTCTGTATAGAAAAACCTCCCACTGTTTACAGTGTATAGATTGAGGATAAAAATTTTCGAAGCATGTAACTTGCTTAGGATCCAGTTTTCAAAATTAACTCAGGTGCCCAGAAGTTTGGTCTTCATCTTTAAATAAAATAGATGAATGCCTATTGATAAATTATATAAAGATACAGTTTCTGTACATGGAGGGAATTTTTTTGCTGTCCGTAAAACCTGGTTGCATAATGTACTGACCTTTTCAGTAAAGACCTTGCAGGATTTTTGGTTTAGTATTGTACCTGTCAAATTAACYGGACCTGGGAGAGAAATGAATGTACTTGGCTATGTTTAAAATAACACAGGGTTTTTTTCTTACTCAAAAGGCTGAGATTCCTTGAAGGAATATGCTTCGGCAGTGCTCTTTTCCCTTGATGGTTTCCATAGCGGGAGGAAAGGAAGCATCCCAGGTTATTTTATCCCAGCCATGATGAGCTAGAAATGTTGTGGCTGGCATAGGTGGTATATTGATAACGGTACTGTCGTGAGGATTGATGAACAGCTGGGGTTTTGGCAGTCCACTGGATTTAATGGATCTGGTTTTCTCCTTTATTTCTGTGATCTGTGATCACTTGTGCTAGAGGAGTTGAGTAGCAGCCTTTGCGGCGGTGAGGCTGCCGACATTGGGGGTGTATGGGTGAGATGTTGCAGCCCCCTCCCAGCCCCCCCCAAACATCTGCTGCTTCTCTGAGTACTCCTCCATCTATTTATATCATGATTAATCTCTTCTGAGGTGTAGAGGTGGAATAATGATTTCCAGTACTAAAATAGTTACCATTTTAATCATTATTATATAGTATAAATTATGGGTTTCATATGTTTGAAGACGTGTGTGTGTTTTTTGGTGAAGGCATCCCGCAGCGAGGAAGGTGGGCTTGGGCTGGGTGACTCTGTCGAGCATCCGCCGTGACTCTGCTTGCTCTGTCTTCTATTGTTATGCTTCCCCTGACAAACCTATTTTTCTGTCCCTAAAACGCGGATGGTATTTGCTCTCCTCCTGAGAATGTAGATGTCTGTACCATGCCATCTCTATAAAATCAGGTGAAGGCTGTTGCAGGTGTTGCAGGTGTATTTCATCCGAAAGCGCAATGGAGATGGTGTGTTTAATTTTGTTGGGGTGGCAACGGTCCTTACTCAGTACTCGCTTCAGAAATATCACCGTGGAGCGTTAGACTAATATGCAGATGTTCATTGCTCAGTAGTAGTTAACGTCTTCTCAAAATATTTCTGATATATTCCGTGACACTTCAACCTTTTATTTGCCACAAGAAAATTACAGTGACTTTAAAGAAAAGAATTGCGTGTTAGGGAACATCTCTTCCTGAGCTAGAAAGAAGCACATAGGGATAAAATGATCCCAACTGCTGGTGTTCTTGAGTTCAAGTTTTATATATGAAGGGGAAAAAAGTGAACTAAGGTTTTTTTAGAGATTTTTTCTTCTTTTCTTCTGTTACAAGGCCTTCCTATTTTTGGCTTCTTGCAAAGTTTTAAGTAGCAAGGCAGTCCTGAGGTTTAGACCTGGCAATATTCCCGTTCATTAACTGGTTGTCTTCCTTTGAGAAGGACATTCGAGACATTTTGAATGCTACGTGTCTCTTATGAAGCTTGAGAACTGTAAAGAGATGTGTGAATTTAGAGTAATACTTTGTCCAGCAGACTTCCCATGTTACTGCTGTGATTTTTACTTACAGGGTATTTAATGGGGCTTCACTGGTAGGGGTAGCTACTAAAGCGAGAGTTTGCCCTGCTGGTCATCTTCCTTGATATATTTTACCAACTCTTAAGTATTTGTCSTGCAAACAGGTAATGAGCAATTGAGAGGCACCTCACAGTCTGTCGTTTTCAGAAGCGGCTCAGAAATGTGGTACTTTAAAAGAAAAATAGGGCACACCAGCTCTATGCAACCAAAAGTAGCTCAATGGTTACAATAAGCAAAAGCAAGATAACATTGCAAATAGCTTTTTCTTCCTCAGTTTCTGGAATTGTCACCCACAGTATGATGTGGATGTCTGGTTTCTTTTGGTTTTAACAAGATACTAATAAAGCCAACTCATTATTTTGGATACTTGCACTTTTTTTCCCCCCAACTTGCATATATACAGTGTTAAGAACTCCTGGGTTTAATAWATTATTTTGAAAGAAAGCTGCAAGAGGTTATTAGATTATGTGTCATGATAATTCTCTCATAAGAGTCTAATAGAGATCTAAAGAAGCATTGCCAAATTAATTTCAATTGGAAAAGAATGGTTTGGATATTATTTTCCCTCCTAGAATCTAAACCTGGGTTGACATTAAAATACTTTGTGATGGTTGTACTCATGAGCATTTTATACCAACCAATATATTTATCAGTTTGATTTTTATGATATCTTTTGGCTATTGAATGGTGCAGTTCAAGAAGAATTCAATATATTCTGCACTGAATAGTGGATAATAGTATCTTGTTACATGTTTTTGTTTGTCTGGTTTGTGCTTTAATTATTTCAGGAGTAGCAGAAACCCTTAGCAGGTTACATTTAACCAGACAGATCCTTTAGTGGAAGAGTTCCTTTAATTTAAAATTTTCTGATTCTAAATTTCTAATTATAACTGAAAAAACCCTAGCTGTAATTTTAAATTTTAAATTRTATTTTATAATTCTAATGTTCTTTTTCTCTTTTCCTGTCTGAACTTACTCAAAAGACCCTGGTGTGTAGATATTCAAAGTTTAGCTGTATATAAGGTTGAGGGAGGTCAGATCATGAACATTTGAATTCAGTCATTGTACCAGTGTGGGCTGTTTGGGATGAAGCTGCATGTGAGTATTTGCTTTCTTATTTCATGAAGCCTTTGGGACCACGCGCCTTACAGCTTCCTTCTGCTTTGCCCGACTCCTCGCATTCACTTTTGGTGCCAGATCAGTCTCTCTCCCTGCAGCACCAAATTCCGTGGGACCGCCCGGAGGAGTGATTGCCCTCTARGTTCCCACAGGAAAAATTAAGTATCAGTCGTAAATGTGACGAAGACCAAGACTGAGAGAACGGTAACRGTGTCCTTTGGTGGCGGGAGCCCAAAGACCATGTAGGAGCATCCCGGTTCCCGCTCCCGCCGCGGGGCTGAGGCAGGGCGCTCGGGGCTGGCAGAGGATCCCGCTCTGGCAGGAGCGGGGCTGAAGCTAGACGGCACCTAGTCCTCTCCTCCCGGTTCGTGACGCCGGCCGTCGGCCCAAAAGAGTGGAGCCCTTCTCCATGTCCTCGCACTCCCTGCGCGCGGCGGACGGACCAGACGCCCTGGCGCAGAGTCCCTCCGAGACCTCCCCGTGCTGCGCTGTCCAGTGAGACTTCATAGAATCATAGAATCATTAAGGTTGGAAAAGACCTCTAAGATCATCAAGTCCAACCATCAACCCAGTACCCATGCCCACTAAACCATGTCCCGAAGCGCCACATCCACACGTTTTTTGAACACCTCCAGGGATGGTGACTCCACCACTTCCCTGGGCAGCCTGTTCCAATGCCTGACTACCCWTTCAGTGAARAAAKTTTTCCTAATATCCAATCTAAACCTCCCCTGGCGCAACTTGAGGCCATTTCCTCTCGTCCTATCACTTGTTACTTGGGAGCAGAGACCAACACCCGCCTCTCTACAGCCTCCTTTCAGRTAGTTGTAGAGAGCGATAAGGTCTCCCCTCAGYCTCCTCTTCTCCAGGCTAAACAMCCCCAGCTCCCTCAGCCGCTCCTCATCAGACCTGTGCTCCAGACCCTTCACCAGCCTCGTYGCCCTTCTCTGGACACGCTCCAGCACCTCAATGTCCTTCTTGTAGTGAGGGGCCCACAACTGAACACAGTATTCGAGGTGCGGCCTCACCAGTGCTGAGTACAGGGGAAGAGTACATACTTCTCGTGGTCCCATCTCTAAACGCAGCTTCAAGTGATCTTACTTCTGGTAGTAGGGGGAAAGGTTCCACCTTACCGTAGAGCAGGTGGCCTTGTGATGTGGGCGGCACATACCAGGGACACCTAAACCCACCTGAATCTGCTGTTCCAGTTATTAAGTGAAATTCTGGTGCCCTGGCAGGCAGCCTGTACTCTGGGGCACCTGCCTGGATCGATCCGTTCTGCACATTTAAACAACGGCATGAGGTGCTGTCCGCATCACATATCCAAATAGGAAATGGCTTCCTTTTTTTTTTTTTTTTTGGCACAAAATGTATGGCATGAACAAGAATGTGTGAATACTTGTTTCTTATAAAAGCAGCAGCATAAAGTAGGTAATTAAATGAAGCTGAAGGTGTTAAATCAAAAAGCATGTTAGCAGGACTCCATTTTTACTAACAATAAAAGCTAGTGTCATGTGATGTCTATTTTTAAAATGGAAGGTGTAGCAATTTTCACTTAAAATCATTATTTTTCCATGTCACCTTCATTTAAGTTAATACTATTGCACATTTAAAAATATCTGGTGAGTGAAGTATGCGCTGCTTTTTCACACTTATCTTTTCCTCTTCCAGTATTTTATAAAACCCAATATTTCAGTCTTTAGAAGTAAAAAAAAAATGTGTATTTGTATATTATAAATGGAAGTTCAGCCTAAATGCTTCTCTTGGCTGTTATTCTGTAATGAAGATTTCTGTAGTCAGCTTTGAACCCGGATTGTAAATTCTATGGCTTTGACCATCAATTAGTGACTTTGKTTTTTTCAGCACTTAGAGGTGGGAGAGAAAATGGCCTTTTGGCTGATCAGTYGTATTTTAGAAAGCGTTTTATTTACTTTTCCAGTAAAATCAATTGCTCTGCACTGTAGTTCTATTTTCTTTAAGTAATAATAATAATTAGTATCAGAACCACAGAAATTCATGCCCCTTTTCTTCTTCCAAACAAAGAAGGAAAATCCCAAGCCTGTTGAATTTCAGTTAAGTGGGAGATTTTGCKCTCCCGAGGGATTGCCGTAGGAAACGGGAATAGCTGACCCGCCGCGCACGRGGGCCTGCGGACGCCGGAGCGGAGGTCGGGTCCAACTGCCACCGCACGGAGCAAAGCCGCCCGCAGCAGTTTCAGAGAGAAACCTTTGCTCGCTCTTCTGCTGAGATAGGAATTTCTTCTGAGAGAAAGTTATAATATTGCAAAGGAGAATAGAGTTGAGTACGTGGTCCTCTCCTTATCTACCAACAAGCACCGCAAGAAATACTGCAGTGTGTTGGTTCCTGTTGATTTACTTTCCATAGTCAAATCGGGATCTGYAACGTTCCCAGGTTATTCTTTCTGGCTGCCTTCCATCAATCACCTTTTTGTGATACAGTAATAAAAAATAGTGGGAAATAGGAAAAGCTCCATTACCAATCTCACGAGCTATCACTCAAGAAATGCAGGAAAAAATTTTCTTGATGGAGGTGTGAGAAGTCAGGAGGCTTTAAACCTGAGGGATGAGAGATACAAAAAAACTGCAGGCTTTTGGAGACCTTTATCCTTCACAAACTGAGCCGATGAGGCTACCTATGTAGATCCAGGTGTAAAGAATACATCAGGTTATGAGACTTCGAGAATTATTAGAGGTTGTTCATGATTTTTTCCCYTYTTTTTTTTTTGCCTGGGTGTAATTTTTAGGACTGACACAGCATACAGAGCTGTATCCTTTTACTTTCTGCCCTTTCAAAAATCTTGTGTGATTTATTTTGCTGGGACTTGGTGAAAAATGACAACTGGATAACGTAAAGAAATCKTACACAGCCTTCTGGGCTGAGTTGTTTTTTCTTTTGGAAATAGCAGTTCCCATTTAAGTATGATGAGCTGAAAAATCTTTCCCTGAAGTGGAAAGAMTAATGTTTTGAGCCACTTCCCTTTGGCCCAGACAAGCCCATGGACAAGGTGTCAGGAAGCTTCTCGGATTGCTCGGATAAAGTCTTTCATTGTGTTCAGCCAAACTATACCCKATCTTTTATTGCTTGCAGGCTGCTGTGTTTCAGAAGACAGCTTGTCAGAACGAACCAGCCCTTGTGACTCCAAATCTCTTGCCAAAATCTTAATTTCCCACTTTCTTGTCTTGTAGAGCCAAAAGACTTGCTTTTCAGGTGAAAGGTGTCCAGAAGTGCCTGTTGGTGTCCAGCTCAGGTCCACGCTGTGCTGCTGCTGGCACTGGGATAGCTCCAGCAGCCAACACATTTAACACCATTTCAATTTTATTTCCTTCTCCTGCCCATTTTAGCCTGTTTTAAGGAGAACGGAGTTGTACACAAAGAAAAATATTATCAGAATATTRATGATGATTTTACTGCATCATTTCAAATGCTGGTTCTTCTACTGCAAGATTTTTCTGCCATGCATTTGTGGCATATTAAATGAACATGGTAGGAGGAGTATCTTGATTAAACAGAAGTATTGTATGTATTATAAAATAGTATATTGCTGTTTATTTATGATTTTTTTTTAATAATTCACAAGAATAGTGACCACCACGGTTATTAATTTAATGTAATTTTGGTAAAATATGCCTAAAGCCCTGTTTACTTTTAACTTGTGAACACATTCCTTTTCTGGGTTTTTGTCTTTTTAAATGACTGACAATTATGTAGCACTTTGGCTTCTGAGAGCAGTACCTTGGATGCGCAAAAAGCCAGTGAGGCCTTTTCTGGGGTTATTAAATTTTAGGATCAGAAGTATTTCATGAACAGATTCTGGAAAACAGGTCAAGTATGAGAAAGCACGGCCAGCGTAGTAATAACTAGAGTTAAAAAAAAAAGAAGAAAATTACTTATGCTCTGACATAACAGATTGTACGATCGTGTGATTATAGGAGAGTAAGAGTTTAAAGTATATTTAGAGAGAAAAGAGGTACCAGATCATTGGCTATCACCAGTATGAAGGTTTATATCACCGAATATGAGGACTGAAAAGTCATCTTCTCTGTCTCTTAATGGCATAGCAGCTGTAGATTTAGCTAAGCCATTCTTGACAGATGTTTCTCTTTTTTCATCATAAGGATTTGTGTTACAGTTAAGCAGGCATTGTTGCAGCTGGTAAAGCAAACATATTGACAGATCTTGGGATGAACAGTTTGAAATGATAAGGTAAATTTATTATTTTTCAACATTTGCCAAAATGAGAGCATCCTTAACATACAGGTAATCATTTGTGTTAGAAAATATTAATACTGGGCCACATACTGTCAAATACTTCTGTGCAACTCCTGTTCTTTGAATGGGTGAGCTTTAAACTTCCAAGATGTTTTTCATTTGGAGTCTTAAAAACAATAATATGAAAGATATTAAAAGCAAATGTTTTCCTTCTTTAAATTCATTGTATATATGCATTCATCAAATGCCTKTTGAGCTGCTAAGGCTATTTACTGTTCAGTGTGTTCAAGGATAMGCTTGCGTTTGCTCTGCCCGTGACAGTACCTTTGATCTCCCAGCTTTTCAGATTTTTGTCCTGCCACGTATGGGAAAAGCTTCCCCCTCWGCCTGTTGCAAGCCAGCACCTACCCCCTTCCCATCCCCCTCCGAAGCCTGCCTGCGCCCRCAGCCTGCATCCAGAGCCCTCCGGCACTCTGGCTGCCGCAAGGCCGGAGCTCTGGGAATGGCTCTGCCGTTCCTCCCCTGGCCTTTCCCACCCCCACTCRACTGTTTGTCTTGCCCAAGCCTTCGCCGTCGGACTCGGGAAGAGCGTTACTCCTTTGTGGGAGTTGTTTGCTGATTGCCAGCAACTTCAGTAAAATACAAAAAATTTAAATAAATATATGGTTGCTCCAGAAGGTGTGAAAACTGTGATTTTTAAGGTCAGTATGATTATCAGTAAAATGAAAAGGATACCTGCAAGTAGCTTCAGAGAGACAGCTGAAACCGGAGCTTCTGATCCCTGAACCCGCCATCTCCGGCTGCGTTGTGACAACTCGCTAAAGTTCATTTTAGAGCTGCCGCCACCGGGTGAAAAACACCACCTCTCCGTAACACGAAGCACTCATTTGGTACAATATCATCTGCCTGATTAAATTTGTTAATTTTTCTGACAGCTTRATTTGTTTTGGCAGGCTTTGTGCTGGCTCAGGTGTCATCTGTCTTTCTGCAGCTGGTGTAGAGCCAGCATTAAAGCCTTGGGCTGGTGCGAGGGCTGCATCTCACGTGCTATGGCCGATTCCCAGCGTGGGGATGGCTCCCCTGACCTGGACCAACTGGATACCGACGGGTTGTGATGTGCGGGTGATGGACAGTGGTGGCTTCGGGTAGGATGCTGGCAGGGAGAGCCTTGCTCCCTGTGTCTCAACCTTGATCTCGTATCTCTAAACCACGCGTAACGTCCGGGTAGCAAGCAGTTTGCGAAGGGGATTCGTCTCCCAGCGGCTGCTGTCGGTGAGGAAGGCTGTTGGCCATTGCACGGTCATACATATGCATGTACGCCGTTGGTCGTGGAGGGGCAGGGGACCGTGGTACCAGCTCTGCCCTGGTAATGGCACGCATTATGTGGCCTTCTGGATGGAGGGATGATCAGTATTGCTTTAAAGAGCTTCATCTGGCAGGTTAGTAAAACTGTTGAGAGTAACTATACTGCGGTCTAGGTGCTCACGAGTGCTGTGGTTAGGCAGCGTAAGAAACTTCAGTGTTAACAGGAAGAGGCAGAGCAGGATATATACTTTCCCTTTGGATTCACTGCAGWATGTGCAGGTTACACATGGTGGCATCAAGCGCGGGGCACTGCCACGGAGTTCCCCGGTGCTGTTGGAGCATCGGCCCTGGTGCTCGCGCACAGTCGCTGCTGGTTTTCCTGGGCTCTTCTCAGGTCCACACTGATGTTGCGAAGTAAATTTTTGACCGGCAGCTGCTCTGTTCTCTGATAGGAAACTTGGAATCAAGGTGCAGCAGCAGTTAGGTGGGAATGTAGAATCTTCTTCTCATACATGAACATTGAGATGCGTTGCAGCATGTGGCGAGTCAACTTATCCTCAAAAACGCTGGGACTTCACTCCACCGGATGGTCCTCTGCAGAGCGATGGGTGCCCGTCAGACTCCTCCTTCGCAAGGCTGTATTGCACGTGGGTTGGGTGGATGAAGTGCACAGGCCACGAAACGGGGAAGGCTGGAACAGTTGTAGCCACCCTCCCTGGTTTTTATTTCTCTTGTCTGTTTTTCCCATGTTACATGTGAAAATAAATTTTTGGGTCCTGCTGCAGTCAAGCTGCAACAGCTTTGTGGGAGGAACAGATGATTCGATATTAACAGAAAACTTGAAAAATCACCTTTATGACATTACTTATTTCTTAATGCTGAAATTTTCCTTCTGAGATTCAGGTATTCAGTAAGCACTGTTTTTGTTCCGCTCTGTGTTTGGCTCTGACAAAATGTGTTACTTTCTGTGGTTTGCCTTTTGCAGGCCCAGCCATGTCTGCAGTATGCAAGGCGTAACAAAAGTACTCATAAAGTTGGAAAAAAGAGTAAGATGTAGAAGAAGATAGTTGATGGTTTTCTGACAGTTCACTTATAAAGATATCCGAACAGAAACATTTCTGAAATGAATTTTAGTTGCATGTTTTTGTCAGTGAGATTTTAAAAGGAGGTGCGATACTACGATGTATGTGTGAGTATTCACTCTCCCTCCCACATTCTTGTCTCATGTTCTTCTTGCTGGACTGTTTTGCCAGAAACCATGCTTAATTTTTAAAAATCAATGTARAATAGCCAACTGTCAAGAACAAACAAGTTTTATAGAAGTTATTCTTGAACACTGAATACTTTTTCATTTATCAAACTATTTTTCACAGCATGCTTCTTCCGCAACCACTTCAGTCATGTTTTCTCAAGGACGTTTTCTTAAGGAAAATATTTCCCTCTTGGAGATACATCTCACAGTTATTACCTGACTAATATATTCATATTGGGATGTACCTTCCTCTTTTGGTACAGCATCAAGCACTTTTTAGGCTTACCACATGCGCATTCAGCACTTACCACTGTATTGTAGCCCAGAAAATACTACTTCTTAGCCATAGAGTTTTCCTGSTCTACATAAACCTGTAATTTTCAGTGCTTTTAACAGCATCTAAGGATTTTATTATTTTTTTTTTTAAGAATTATTCCTCATCTTTTCCAGTTTGTCCAAATGTTTCTACTGCAGGAGTGCCAAGAAGCAAATGTACTTTTTCAGGTGAATACTGATCAAGGGCTGTAGAGAGGGATCATTGCATTTTTGCTCCTTGCCAAATTCAGTGCTGGAATACCTCAGTGTAGCAATGAAATTATACAAATGTTTGCTGAGTTTGGCTTTCCTTCAAATGACACTTCCACGTACGCAGACATAGAAGCAGCTCATTTTTCACCCTAACTGTGTTTTGATCCAGGCAGACTGCTCAGGAAGGGAGCAGGGGCTTGGTTCTCCTTGAAGAGCGTGTTCTCGGCCCTACTGTAATTTCTCTTGAAGGCTGAGGACTCGCTTTCTGCATCCATTTCTTCATTCCTCCTGTCTTAATTTACTCTTTCCTGGTCTAGTCTAGTGGTCTCCAAAAGAAAAAAATCTACCATTCTAGTAAACTCTTGTTTCTTGATTGAAGAAGGTGAAAATCCCACTCTCTCATTTGGTGCTGAAGTGAAAGAAAACACAGTTTATAATGAATATGAATCTACAAACAAGTATTAAATGTAAAACCCGAGGGACTTGGGAGATGGTCACCAGCTAGTGATGCAGGTTTTTTTAAATTTTCTGTAGTTCTAAAAGGCCCTTGCGCTCTTTGCCGTGCATCCTGGGTGATCTGTAGCATCACGCAGTGCTTGTCAAATGCTGCTGAAAGCAGACAGTTGTCTTAATTAAATTAGACTGACGTTTTTACAGCTTCGTATATTTTAGTTTCTGCCAAGACAACTGACAACAAGAAATGAGGAATTTATGAAGAAATCATGAAAAATTTATGCTGGCATATGTGGTTTATTCATTCAGCGTATAAAATGTATTTTAAAGTCCAACATTAGAGCTGCTAATAAGAAATTTGAAAATAGACTAAAACTGTTGATCGTTTTGTATGAATATGCAGACTGCACACTAGATTTGCATCCTTTACCATGCTTTGGATTTGACTCACAATGAAGTCAATGTAGGTTTTAGACATTCAGCACTTCTACCTTACAAGAGTTTGTTTCATTGTTAGTCAGGATTTCAAACTAATTATTTGCGTTAGAAGAAACACATGGAATAAAAGCCCTTAGGAGAAAACTAGAATATTGCCCATGACAAACTTACACCAATCCTTCCATATTACGTCTTTTAAAAAGAACCAAAACCCCAACCCAACACTCAAGTGCATCTCTGAAAAAAAGCAGAATTGCTTTAGACAGTTTTTTTTTTAAGCTTTGCTGAGCAGTTTCTGGATATTATCTTCACAAAGCAGAACTCAGTGTGTGGACATACGAGTCCACAGGGAAAATAATATCATTTCACTCAGCCTCATTTCAGTTAGACTGTTGCATTAATTTCCTTTATAACTTGTGACATCTGTAGTATGAATTGCTAATTTGTTTGTTCTGAAAGTCAGGGGGAAAAAAATTACCCCACTGAAGCCAGTGAACAAAAACGCTGTTGCGTTCAACATTTTTTTCCGTGGTTCCCCTGACAGCACCGACTCCTCCATTTTGTGCTTAACCTTGATTTGATTTAAATTTGTAAACTTCCCCTGTGCGGTACATGGAGTTTGGTACCAGAGCATGCTCTTCTCTCCTGTAGAATATCTAATCCCTTTTACTTACATGTTTCTGTTAAAGCTGTTCTCTTGTTCTGACATGGAAATCCTACCGGTACAAGCGTGATGGATGAAATACAGCAGTTGCCTTGATTTAACGTGGGGACTGTGATAGTTTTGTTACAGCTGATAAGTAGAAAGGTTTCGTATTAAGACCCACTGGAGCGGGTTCTGGGCAGAGAGGTGGGTGTGGGGCCAGCAGCGCGGCTGCAAGACTGGGTGATCATGCGAATTGATCTGTAGATCTGTAAAAACTGTCTTTCCAGTCTGTCAAAGAGACTGGTGAGGGATGTCTTRCAGAAGGCATGTGCCATACGATAGTGATACACCGCAGTTAACCTGAGAGAGCCGGCTTGTGGTGAGACAAGATTTAGTGGTACACCCTGTTCTTCCAAGTTTTTCAGCTAATTCAATTGAAAATCTGGAMGGGTTGAATTGTGTTTTGCGGATAGATACGTTAGATAGCAAATAAATGCAGTTAAAACTTGGCGGGTGCCAACGGCAGGTTCTCGTGCAGTAGAAGAGATTCACCGGGTCAAGGAAGAGCTAAAGGTCCTCTTCGGTCCGTCTGAATCGTGGGGGAGGTTCACGTGGCTGTAAAGATGGCAGTCGTTCATCGGGTGGCACGGCCAGAAAGGTTGAATGCCATGTCCTGAAAGCGTTACCACCAAATCGTTTCCAGCTGGGTTATTAAATGAAGTTGCAGGGATACTGAACCAGCTTGGTTTAGGGGTTTTTTTGCCTGCTCCCCAGTGCTCTTTATTAATAATTGAATTCTCTCCATGCAGTGATGGTAAGTACTCTTTGGGATGGTAAGTACTGTAAGACATCTTACAGAGCCAGTGCTGGGTTTGGGAATGCTGCAGAATCTACTAGGAGCTTTAGGCTGAGAAGGAGCAATCCCGAAAAGCCTTTTCTAAAATAGAAAAGGGAGATTTACATGGTTTGGTTTTCTTATGCTTAGAGAGAAAATCACCATGTAAAGATTTTATCTTGTGYTACTCTCTAGTGTTGTATCACTAAATTTGGCACGTTAATGAGAAAGTTCAGTGTGAAAGATCTTTGGGCTGAAGATGCACCCACAGCAGAAGRGGTTTTCTAGTGCTGGACACCGTCATGTTGGTCTTGTAAGAGCTAAGCACAAGGATTTCATCTCTCCTTTGCAAACTCGTTCCTTCATGAAGTTTGTCCATTGGAACACTGTAATACCCATTTCAATACATTATTGATTTGATTCTTAGATAGATGTAAATTTCCCTACACAAATTCTCCTTCAAATTTCACTGGGGAAAAAAAAAAAGAAAAAATTGCCTTTTTTTTTTGGTGCTTTTTGGTTGGTTTTTTAACCCCTCCTGATATTTCCCGTCATCCATTGGCCTCAAGGA
The DNA here is from genome assembly GCA_030449065.1 of Oceanodroma leucorhoa. Taxonomy (NCBI): domain Eukaryota; kingdom Metazoa; phylum Chordata; class Aves; order Procellariiformes; genus Oceanodroma; species Oceanodroma leucorhoa. The sequence continues at coordinate 12,043,940 of JASVER010000017.1, forward strand.
GCAGCAGCTCAGGTGCCTGAAGCCCTGGGCGTGCACCCCAGCGCGCGTGCACCCCAATTCAGGGGGACGTGCGGGTCCCCTGCGTGCCGGCGCTGGGCAAAGAGCCGCGGGACCGGCCGGGCTGGCGGGACGGGATGCTAGCAGCTCTAGCCCCATGTCTAGCTGAGCCTATGAACGAATAACAAATCTGAGTGGAGTACTGTCTGGGTGTAATAGTACTTCTTCGTTAGAAAAACAAGGTAATTGATTGTGGTTTGATTTAGTTAGTTATTTGTTTACTCTTCGAGCGCTACATTTAGGCTGTTGACTGCGTGAGCAAGCTGCTCATGATAGAGTGATCCTAAACTTTTCTCATSGCTTTAACTTTTATAACACTGTTTCTTTTTCCTTTTTTTTTTTCAGTTATAAAATATGGAAAAATAAGTATCAAGAGTTAAAACTTTGTCAGGCCTTTCTTCCCCCCGCATGTTAAACTTTTGCTAGCTTAATTTGTATTTATTGATGGTTACACGTACTTAAATTTCAAATGTAAATTTATAYGGTACTCTTATCCCACCATGTAAGTCTCCTGATCTGCAAATAATAGGATAATTAAAAATTCATGTTTATGAAAATGACTTTTTTTTTTCGCTAGCATATTTTGCAATTCAATTAACAGAAGTGGGTCTTGGGTCCCAGGTGTRCTGTAGTGTCCTTCAGCTCTCCTTGACTGCAGTAATCAATTGCTTTGACCATTGTCAACTTACAAAACAGTTCCCTTAAACATTTCCTTCTTTCCCTGAATCATAAACGGCCTGGCTCCAGGAGTSCTGTCTGGTAGGGGAAATGCAGAGGCTGCTGATCTGCCTCTGAGCGGAGCCTTGTTAAGCTCYGCGGGGAGTCACAAAAAGTGCAACTCATCCTCATTGATCCAAGGGAGAAATACCTGGCRTACGTATTTTGGTTATTTATATCTTATTCAAGACAGTTCATATATTAAAAAGGAAGAGGAAATTAAAGCCCAGGTTTTGAAAAGAGCATAGGCAATTTGTACGCAATGTATGACTCCACATATCATTGGAGGGGAAAAAGAATGTATTTTTTCCTTGCTCTCTGATAGACATCCCAGCAAAACGTGTCCGAGGGGATGGGAGGGCTCTGCTGGCTGGCTTGCCGCAGTACTTCTTGGATGCTGGTTCTTTGGCACTGACCCTCGCGTGCCCCTGAACGTGATTGATCTGAAAGTAAATCTCTGTCGAGTTCAGCGAGATAAAAATACTGTGCCTAATCAAATTAGTTGACCTATATTAATTCTAGCTTCATTTTTTTTTAAGCTGTAAACATATTTGCACTAAATGTTTACCTTGTTTTAAACTTATTTAGCAAATACATGGTGTGAGTGAATAATTTCAGGTTTCAGCTRTTTTATTCTCTTTTGTCAGTAACTCAGTGTAAATACTTTTCTTTTTTGGTAACTAAATTTCGGTGGCTTATATTGATGTGAAAGTAAGAGATTTAAAAAGTAACACTGAGTTCCAGTGAAAAAGTTTAAAAAAAAAMAAAAACAAAAACAAGCAACCAGCTAGCAAAACCTGCTCAGCTCTGCAAAGATTTAGGTATGTATGTAACTGAGCCTGTTTTCAGGGGCTTTGCTCGAGGATGGGCAAGGAAGCCGATAGGAATGCAGGAAAACTGCTAACCGAAGCGTATTCTGCCATGCAAATTCAGTGGGTTAAGAAGGACATAAGATTTGTGAAGGTTTTGAATTTTAGCCCCCATTTTGGAATCCCTCAGTCCATTTTGGAGCCTGAATTATCGCAAATACAAGAAAATGACAGATTTAATGTCAAAATGCAGGTATTTCAAGACAGCGACATAGAGAATTTATAATCCAGGCAGAAGGGGGGTGCCAGCAGTAAAGTCATGGCTACGTCAAGAAAGCAGCCGACGGTTTAAACGCAGCGCAGTTCATTTCCGAAAGCGCTGAAGGCTCTGATAGACAGACGCTTCAAAATAACGCGCATAAATCGTACAGAGAGATGATGCCTTCAGGCCCAGGTGCTGGCGTGGGGATGCGCCGTGGGGTACCTGGGAGGAGGGGGGCCGGTTTATAGCCTGCTTTGGGGACTCGCCCAGGAGAATGAGAGATGGTTTCTTAGCAGGTTTRTGGTCGCTTCCCATCCTTGAGCGTGCAGGAGAGCAGCGGGGAATGCGGTAATGTACCAAAGCGTCCCTTTCAAGGTGTTGTATCATCGTACTGGGTTTTGCGGCATTGCATGGTCTCAGCAAGTGATGTGAAAATAAACACCAGTACAATATTGGCTGATATTAGTAAGGATACAATTTTGGTGGTTTTAACTTCTCTTAAAATTTTCCTTTCCTTTAGTCTTTGAACTGATTCCCAAGCCGTGGCAGAGGGCTGGGAGTTAGCTAGGGCGTAAAGTCAAACCCGTTGTTTATCCAAATCTTGTGCCAGTCTAAGGTTCRAGAAAATCAATGATTTATTTGTCAGGAGTACAGCATGTTGCTTTCCATTTTCTATAAATATTAGTCTAAAATGTGCCGATGACCTTTCTTCAGTACCGTTTTATTTTGGTATCTAGTTTATCGTAGTGAAGCATTTATTATTTTTTGTGTGATATTATAATTTACATAGACTTTCAATCTTCCCTTCACAATCCACTTATTTAACTGAGTATTTGGTTTAAAGGTACTTTTGGCTTGAATACAATTTAAAGGTGCTTTTGGCTTGAAGACTATTAAACTTAAAATATGTTTTGAGATAATTACAACACAAATATCATTGGCAAATGGGCCCAATTTAATCTTACGTGCAAGTATATACATATACTGTTGTTCTTACATTTTAATCTGAGAAATCATATTTTGGATTTCTTACCCAAATAATTGGGCCTTGTGGGTAAATTAAACTTTTATCAACTTGTTCAGCTCATCTTTGCTAAAGGGGTGACATTGTCAAAGATGTTTTGTTTGCCATAAAGTAAGATTTATACTGATGGTTTTATATAGCAACAATAATATTAATTTGAATTATTTTTGTAAGAATCTCAGAGCATCTGGGGAAGATCATCTGTGTTATGTTGACCTTACAGATGTTCAAGTTGATTCATAGAGGAATTAAGTAATTTGCCTGTGCTCATGCAGTGAACAACCAGCAGTGAAGAACAGACCTCAAATCATATATTATTTTCACATGAAATATTCTGCTTCATTTCGATAACTAGTACGTTTTCCATATGAATATTAACCCCTAACTCTAGCTGAGATAGCACAGTTCACATCTTGGGTGYGTAAGTGGAAAAATTATTAAAAATTTTATGCAAAAATAAGGAAGGTCAATGTAGTATTGAGTTTTTAAGGTCAACGTAGCTGTGGACAAACATTCACCCCAAACAACCCGTGGAGGTACGTACTTTTGTGAACTTTTACCTAGATGGTCCTTCTTGATTCCCATCTTTCTGCTGGAGGTTATCACTTCCAGAATACTGCTGCAGAACCACGCCTTGTGTAATAACCATTCCCCCACTGGATTCCGGCAAAAAAGGGCTAGGATGGGTTTGTATGGCTTAGATAAACTGAGTTAACCCATTTGAGTTTGACTGCTGTGGATGAGAGTGCTGTCGTGGAACGCTTTGCTATACGAGCTGTGCGGGCGGCAAGCAGGGATGGCGAGAAGGATGGGAACCTCTTCTCTTTCYATAGCTCAATCTGTAAGAAGGCACCTTCTTTACAGCCTTTTTCAGCTTTAAACTTAGAACATAAAGCCTTTGGAATATGGGTTTATAGACCCGAGGATAATAAACGTCAGCCTCATCAAAACTTTCTGTAAAACTGTTATTACTTGTAATTGAGATAGATAYACTTTGACATATGAGAGCTGAATAATGATTGTGATGTTAGCACATATGTTTATTTCACCTTTCTCGTATAAAAAGATGGATCAGGCAACATGTATTGCATTATCAAATTATCCCGAGAATTGGAGTGTTGCACGTAAAGCTTCAGTTCTAATAATACTGTGCCAAATTAGCAGGAATGAATAGATACTGAGTAAATAATCCTGTTTTGCTGTTAGTTTATAATGGATTTGTTGATAGGAAACAACTTTTCTATCTGTTTACATCATGATAATTTGATAACCCATTTGTATTATTTAAACTGCATATTTTGTAGATGCTAAAGCAAAGTAATTTGTAACAGAAGCAGTATGTAGGAACTGCTCTCCTAAAGTGTTTTTTAAATTGCTTTGCTTGCAGCTACAAAGTTTGCCATAAAGAATGATTCCTCATTCTGAAATTTCAAAGCCGCAGGAGTGGTCATATAGCTGAGAAAGGGACAGCCTGATGATTTAAGACTATTTAATGCCCCGCTTGTTGTGGAACAGAGTGCTGTAGACCTTACTGGTCTAGCAGAACATATCACTGCAGTTTCTTAATGCCCTAAACCAGGAAACTGATTTATCACCTATTAGGTCTTATTAGATCCCATTCAGAAGGAAAAATGAACTGCTGTATCTGGATGGCAGAAAATTAATTTGAAATAAATGTTATATAGTCAGGCTTCTTCAGTTCTTTTATCCAAGTCAACCTCTGTGGCTGGAAAGCTGGCTTTTGCCAGGTTTGATATGGTTTCTTGCAGAGAGGCATACTGTGCATGCACGCAGGAATACAAGAATGATGTAAAACTGTCTGTTTGAGACAGGTGGAGCTCTGTTGTAATTACTTCACACATTTATAATCTAAATTTTTTTAAAAAACATTTACTTTGCCATAACATGCCCTCCTTACACGTCTCCTTTGGTGCACACAGTGGTACAGGGGAGGAGCTGGCAGGTAGAAGGGCAGCTCTCAAGCTGCCGTGTTGTTTGGGGTATYGCATCGTCTGGGGAGGGGTTTTATTTCTTCCGATAGCCCTTCTTCCCCAGGAGAAGTTGTGGGGAGCCACTGTAGACATTTACCTACAGTTTCACATTTTTTCTGAGTTTAAATCTGTTGTTTTAAACCTGCACTGYATTCATTAGGAAAAGTATGGGCGGTTGCCTGCTACACACTAGCTAAACACAAAACCAGAAGAGGCACTTCATAGTGCCTCTCAAATTATATCCTGCTGGATTTACTTCAGTTAGTAAGAACGGTGGTCTTGATCTCCTTTTCTTTACTGTTTTTAAAACCATGCTTAGAAACATGGGTTGATACAACACACCTTGGTAGCAGCAGACCAGATTGTCTGGAGYGAGCAGCTTTAGCTGCAGAGGCTGGGAGGGAGAATGTGGGGGAGAGATGATCTCATCTTCTTCTCACCCCACTTTTCTTTCAGCTTTGCCTTTTATTGCTGTTATTTTTAGTTTAGATAAAGATTCCTGCCGAGCCAAATTGGCTGTCGGACCTTCCCTGGGAGTCCCAGAGAAACAGAGGGGCTGTGGGCAGAGCCCTCGCTACCCAGCCAGCGCCCACGAACTTCTCAGCCCAGGTCCACCCGGTGTTTGACTGTATTCTCCTTCAATGAGGAGTTTCACACGTGTATGTGCCTGCCCTTGTACTGCCGAGTCAAACCATCATGTCTCGGTACATGGGCAGTGATGTGCCTATTGACTGCTCTTTACATAAAAGGAGAAAATATTAAATTCARCTGGTGAGGAGGTAGGGAAGCACAGGTTTGCTTCTCACCCTGATCGATCATACTCTTCTGGGCRGTGAGACTTCTTAAAGAATGAGAAAATGAGGTTTCTGTTATTGTCAGAGGCAGCAGCGAAGATTACCTTTGCAGTTCCAGATGAATGAATGAAGTCTTATTTATTCTTTAACACCAAACAAAAGATAAAATACTAATACCTTGTCTTTCATTTGTRCATCGTCATACCAGCATTGTCCTTCTCCAAGATTAACACCAATTGTGCTTGGTTTTGTGATTTGCAGGTTTCACCTAAGGGCAGATTGCCTTTATTGAGTAGGAAAGCCAAAAATTGGACTTGCGCAGCATGCAGGGCAGGTCTTTTAAGATGGAAAGTCGTTTGCTTCTCAGTAGCATCTTCTGATATTTCAAAGAAATTCAACACCCCGTTAGTTCCAGATCAGCCAGTCATCTTCCCTTGCTTGCTGGGGCCTCCCCCCGTATTGATCTTTGCTACGCGTTTCCCTCGCRGCGCTGAAGCCTCGTGTGGGCTGCGGGACTCACAATGTCTTGAGGTTATCATGGGGATCGTTGACTTATGCARCTGTCTTGCAAAGCAAAGGTCTCCATTCTGCTCAATCTTTGCTAATTCATACTAAAAGAGAGGTGTGTTTTCTCCAAATAACCGCTATTTCTTCACAAATGAACTTTTTTCTGATTTTGCTCAACATCATTATTTATTGTCTGTCTGTGCTCATTAATCTGCCCTTGCATGATGAATTACCGTTCCCTGCATCTTCAGGGCAGGATGTCCAGTGAAACTACTGATGAGATTTTATTCCCTATTCTGGAGTCACCCATCCCTATTGATTTGCACTGCCCTCCTTATCGCACCGAACACAGGAACGTGGGCAGGTGTAGCAAGTCAGAAATTATATATAGTTGGCCCAGTGCTGTTCCCATTGCAGTTCACGTTAATTTAGGCAAAGCAACATGCTAAAATGTTCTTATGATTTCCAGAGCCGGTTTTGTCTGGACYCGTCCCTGTAAATGTGTTTTTAAGTTTTTTTGAAAGAAACAAAGTGACACCCCAACTTAGTGTGCTGCACAAAGCAACTTCAAAAAAAAAAAATCTGTTTACCGTAACTGAAAGCTTCTGAGCAGAAGTTAATTTATACAGCTATGATCATGCAGCAATTATGATTTGTCACAGACTAATATTTACTTTTTTGACTAATTTAAAACCCATTCATTATACTACATACAAATTAAGAAMAAAGTGTTGTGTTGGTCTCTGAATGCATAATTGCAATTAAGAYAGTCTCTGGCAGAAACAATATGTGTAGGGTTAATTTGGACCACGAGTTGTTTTTTCTTCTGTCTCTGTGTTTCTGTACAATTAAATTATCCTCCTGTGGCACAGAGAAAATAGCGCTTATTTGTATCTGGGCTGTAACATGGTATTTTTAATGGAAGTATTTTTAATGAGGCTGCGTAACGAGGGCTTGTAGCACAGCTTGTTGACTAACAGCGGATTAGTTATGTTTGCTCATTCCGTGAGAGGTGAGAGGCTCTGAACAGCGTTTCTGGCCCCAGTTGTGAGCGAGCAACTTTACAAAAGCAAATTAGGTAATTTCTGATGAAAATGTCAACGCTTGAAGAGTTGGAATCACAGGAGGTCCCTGCAGAAGTCTGTATTTCTCCTTTTTTAGTGGCATTTGGCTCTTAAACATTTAATGATGCCTTGGGAATAAAAATATTATAATTCTGTCATGAATTACAAATTTGAGTGAATGTAACGTAAATKAATATATTCCCCATTATAGGAACAGCATTTGAATGGTATCATCATCTAATGCTCTCTGATGTATTGAACTAAATCACAGTTTGCAAGGCTCATTTGCACCTTTATGTGCTATGTATGGGGTATAGGAAGTGTCTAACTTTTAAGTGTGCATAAAGTGAGAATTCAGCAATTGCAATCTAGCAGATTCAATATTAAGGTAGGTATTGATAAAAAAAAGGTAATAAAAACCCTTTTGCTGATTCCCCCAGTAAAATTTAAGTTACCCAACCTAAATAGCAAGCGGGGGGAGGCTATTCTTTCCAACAAAGCTAGAGRAAAAGGAAAAGACTCTTAAAAAATGGGGAAAAAATCTTTATCTCAGTTGGCGTTTTTAGAAAAAAAAAATTGAATTTCTTTTTGCTATAATGTATAAAACACTTGTTACATGTTTTAAAACACTGTTTTCTACTGAAAACCTGGAATGACTGAGGAAAGCTAGAATAGCACATACATTCAATTTTAACATCCCCTMATTCTTCAACAGTGATTCCCAAATCTCTTTGGCCTATCGGTGTGATCAAAACCGAACCCTTTTTGCAGGCTTTTGTGTTGATGCTGTAATACTAAAACTTTTGATTGAAACTACTGTAAATGTATCATAGTTTTGTATGCCACTTGCAGCCACTTTCAGTATTTTTTGGATATCAGTTTTCAGCGATCACAGTTTGGGTATTACTGACGTTAAAGCTGAAATTACGTAAAATTTGAACTAACTGTGCGTGCCATTCTGGTTTTAATTTGTCTGCTAATATATGGAAAAAAATCCAGAAAACTGTGCTTTTTACCTTATGTAAACCTTTGGCAAATCCTCTGGTTGTTCACTGTTGGCCTACCCACCTTCTTGCTTTTGCCAGGCTTTCCGTAATGTCTGCTGCAGATGGACTTGAGAGCGCTGGCAAGTCCTATCTGTGCGAGCAYCAATATCCTTTCTAAAAGGAGCGTTTTCCCTGCCCTTCGTGAATCGCCRCAATGCCAGCATCCCTCTCTCCATCAAAAGGCTCCTGCTGTTAGTCCCTGCATCCCGCTCGGATCCCTCCTGGCTCATCGGCGCTGGCGCCGAGGCGGTGTCGTAGCAGCAGCTTCATTACCGGGAGCCAGGAAAATCCAGCTGCTTCCCAAGAAGCCTTCATCCTCCCAGGATCTGTCCGTGTCTTGACAGTCCTGGCCCGTCCTACMCTCGGTAGCTGTAATTGCTGCGAGTTTTGAATGTTGAGAGAGCGTGTCACGGGCCCGGAGGCAGTGCTGTACAACCTCACGCGTACGTTATTGCTTAAACCTCAGCGCGGTGGAGGGATGAAGCAAATTGTGTATTGGCTTAGCGTGAATCCGTAATACAGAAGTCCTGGCGTGATGAGGCTTAAAAGGCTTGTGTTCCTCTAGAGACTTTTTAGATGACAGGTCACTAAAGAGAGATGTTACTCAAGTTTGCATTTTTCAGCGCTATAAATGAAGTCTTTTTGCTCCTTGCTATTTGGGCCTTTACATCAGGCAAAACCCCACGCGTTCGTATATATTAAGACTTGGCTATGCTGTCTCCATACCTTCCAGCTATGTTCAGCTTCTGTTCAACTTTTTCTTCCAGTGATTGCATTAATGGTTTCCCTTAAAACATCCATTATCAGACTGTACCTTCCAAAGTCACTGTTTTATTAAGAACAGAACTTTATATGACAATTTTGGAAAATATGATAAAAGTAACATAATGCAAGGGAAAAAAAAAAGTGCTCGGAGCTCTGAGTAGTTGAGGATGTTTCTGAATTAGAAACTTGCATTCCTACAGGAAGGAGGAAACTTAAAAGCCGTAAAGTCCTCGAAGGCTTTTACGGTTTACCATTAATAAGGAGGACCCCGTCGCACGAACGCGCGCGCCCTCGTGCCGAGCCGCAGGGGAGGTGCGTCGCTCCTGCCCCCCCCCGAGGGGTATCTGCAGGCAGCAGCGGCCCCAGCGGGGTGCTGGGCATCCCCCGGGAAAGCTCGGCGGGGGCTCAGCCAGCAGGGAACGGTCCGGTAACATTTCAATGGCAAAGTAATATAGTCTTTCATACATAATATTATGCTGTATAAGATGAGGACAGCTTTAGATGTGACTATATACACAACCGTTGGTTAAAAAAATCAACGTGAACATTTTATTTAGTTGTTAGGGAAAAACTCCGAGTGTTGGGGCTAGAGTGGATTTTTCCCCACTTAGTTTCTATTGCCCATATGAGCCCATAAAATAATTACAGCCTACTCGTAGAGAAGCTGCTGGCTTTCAGTACCGTTGGCATTATAAATTATCTGTCTAGAGATAGCCAAAATGTGTAATTCAGGCCAGAGGAGAACGTAAAAGGAGCATAAATGGTGCATAAATGTTATGCGGGCCTTTTGCCCAACTATACTTTGCCCCCAGTCCAGGAAAATCAGTCCAGTGGCATTGATTTTTGTGAAGTGACTGGCTGGCTGTCTTGTCCTTGCGAGGCTCCCAAATACATTCGCAGCGCAGCCSTGCGCCTGAATTAACTGCGCTGGCACTGCCCCGCGGTCCGTCTGCACTGGGGGATCCACCGTGCTCCCGTTTGCTGGTGTCCAGCAACGCTGCTGGAGTCAGGAACTTTCCAAATTAGGGTAATTTCCAAATTCAAAGTGCTGCTTTTTGGACAAAGTAAATAGACCTGCCTTAGTATTGGGGACGCACTTRTTGCTGTGTCCACGTTAAAGCAAACTTTATATGGCTCTGCCTTAGCAAAGGTGAGGCTTCAACACATGGCAGCACCTTTAGGTTATTACGCTGCCTTACAAACTCAGCTGTCAGAAATAAAATTTTAGTGTTATGGCATCCTAAGAAAAGGGTTTCCAAACCACTGTTTGTATTTCAAAAGCCAGATAGTTTCCTGTAGTTTTAAAAATACTTTATCCATGTAGTATATTTTAGTAGCTTAAAGAGCTTCCTCAGGATTAACAGAGAGAGTAAAATTAAAGTCTTGCATAAAAGAAATTGCAGAGAACCAGCTTTCATCTGGAGGATCCAGTTGCAAGGCTTTTGAAGCCAGAATTTGTTGTATAACCCTACAGGGATGCTCAGCCTTCCCTAGAGAACGGGTGTGCTTTAGTGATGCTTCCAAGCTTTAATCTTCTCCACCCGTGGGGAGGCTGGGGCAGGGTGTGGATGGTATCGGCTGCGTGCCRACGTCCTCCGGAGGTGGAGCGGATCCTGCTTTCTGCGTGTTACCCGYGTCTGACAGTCAGGGGACAGAGCTTCATGTATTCTGGTCTAAATGTCTGGCAAAATTGGTTAAAGCTTCTTAACAAAATGAAAGACACGTTTGGCTGTCCTCATAGACAATGGTGCGTTCGTATCAGCAGCACATACATTCGCAATTATATTTCACAACTCGTTTAATACGAAAATTCTTTCAGCAAAAACTTTGTCCCGTTGACACACTTGGCCATTTTTTTACGACCCCGATTGCATTTGCCTCTGAGGCTTTGACTTTACCAGGCAGAAACTAATTACCAGCTGTAAAGTTCCAGGGCGGACCGGCACGTCAGAGCGGGCGCCCGGTCCCCCCTCGCCTCGAACACTCCCAGCGACTGCACACTGCAGCCGCCTTGCACGAGAGCACGTTGTTTCGATGCAGGAGATACCTCCTTAAATTAAGGCTGCAAATTGATCTGTTTGCGGTGTCGGAAACGTCCCTCTGCTGCCCTGCAGTTCTGCCGGCGTGYGCTAGGCTTGTTAAAAGAGCGAACCGAAATGGGTTTGATGGTTCAGTTCCATTGCGGTTTCTTATGAGACAGTTCATTTTTATCTGCAGCATTATTTAGCCCTTCTAAATTGGAGAAAACACATGCCTAGTAAGGATGAAGTGAATGCTGAAGGCAATCAGAGGTAATCGGTGTTTCTGGGCTTCCCCAAAATAAGGGACGTAGTAGAACAGAAAAAAGAACATTATAAATGTTGTACTGTTATTATCTGCCCCGCAAGCCTGATTTTTGTGCTGTATCATCTGTGACTGTTKCCGTGTGCAGTCCCTTGTATGCAGGATACATTAACTCTTTCCGCGGGGACCAAAAAACCTGCTAATACCCGCGGAAGGGACGAGCTCCTGATGGGCGTTGTGCTGGGAGGATTTCTGTCGCTGGCAGGTATTGAAGCGTTGTATTGAAGTATTTATTCCAGTCCTGTCTCCTTGCTACAAACAGTATCAGACAGGAGCCTGAAAGAGAAATTAAAAGAATAGCAAACCGCTGATCTTGTCCAAAGGTTAATAGCCGGGTTAGGCGAGCAATAGTCTGTACAGGAGATGAGCACTGTTCTCGTCTCGCTTCRCTCTCTCCCTCGCATACCCCACTGCCTTCTTAAAACGTTCTGTGTCACTTTAATATCTGAGAGCCACGCTTTGGGTCAAATGCAGGCTTACCTAAAGCTCCAGTAAGGTGGTTTGTTTTTTTTTTTACTTTATCAGCATTAGTGATCCCTTCACAAAGCTGTCAGCTGCATAAGCATCCGTGGAACAGCAAAGCAGAGCAGCTGCTGCGGTTTATCGTTCTCATCTATTACAAGAAATCGCATTTTAATCTCTTCCCAGGGAGTCACTTCTTGTGTGTGTTTGTTGGGGAGGTGGATCCCAATTTTGTGAAAGTTCAGCTCTTCTGGACAGTGTCTCTGTGTTTGTGATTCTTGGTAGTTAGACAGGGAAAGTAATAGTAAGGCATAGGTCTGAAAGCCAAACTCTTTTCAGCTCCCATGGAAAATTCCAGCCATCAGGCATCACAATGAACTTTGCGTTTTGGGTGATGGACAGAGAGAAGAGACCTCTCCAGCAAATTRAGTTGCTAAGCACACCTGATTTATGACCCCAGCAGCACTGAAGAGGTGTTAAACTAACCTTTGGACACCTTCTTCGTCTGCAGATTACTTTCTTTTTCCTCGTTAATATTCTGTGATGAATTTTGATAAAGTAATTAAATACCCACAGGAAAATTTGAGATTATTTTTCAAGCAACATTATGACAGTTGTTTAGCCAGCCACAATTGTCTTAACAATTAGTTGCAAGATTGATGAAAATCCCAAAGAATTTGAACTGTAGGCAATCGATTCTATTGATTTATCCATAATTACCTCAAGTAGCCTTAATCTGTATTCACAACAAGGTATCCATGGAAATGGGTACATTACAGAGGACGGTGCTGTCAGCAGCAAATGAGGGAGATTCCTGTGCTGCAAACCGTGAGACACTGTCAAGTATTTGAAAACGTTTTGCCAAATTCAGTCAAACTTCCACGCTTTGCAGGAAAAATTTACCTGCAACGTCCTTTCCCACGCTTCCCATGAGTTACTTCTCTTTTTTTAATTATTTCTCTTTCCAGACTGAAYGCTTCTTTAAAAAGCAGTGCGATAGGAGAAAACATCTTCTCTTTTATTGATTTTTACCACTGCAAAGACTAGCTGAATTCTCATCTCAGGTCAAGTCAAAATAAGAACCAAGATGATATCTTTCAAGAGATTCCACTCTTGCATTGTTATTGGCCTGTAGGCATCTTGTGGGGAGGGGGTATCGGGCGAGCCATCTTCCTTCTCAGTTTGGAAGGGCAGAGCTCGGTTCACTGTCTGTTTGCACTGACAGCGGCTGGTGGCCCATGGAAGCAGGAGCTGCCAGGAGAGCTGGGTGTTGAAGCCTGGGGAGAGATCCACCAGCCCTGGCCAGCAAGCTCCGATCATCTGGGAGCCCACAAAGTCCTCTGTGGTTGCACACTTGCTTGGAAGAGATGTTTTTTAGCAAATAAACTCACCAAGGGAAGGTGATGATATCTATACCGTAGCAAAGGCTTTCTGCATTTTATTGAGCAGCGCATTGTAATGAAAACTGCTTGTTTAATAGCTAACCTGATTGCAGAGATTTCCTCCAGCAGCACTACAATAAATTACATTTGTTTTAAATTATAAGATCTATTGCAAGTTTTTACCAACTACCATAATAAGAAACAGTCTCTCTGAATTCAGTAAGTCTTCTTCCTTTAGAATACTAACTTTTGGGTTAGAGGAACACTAATGCTGGCCACTTGCAATAGACGTTACTTTCCCAGTATTGTAGCCTTAGCTAAAAACTCCTAAATAAAATTGTCTTCTAGCATTTCCATTAGAAAACACTATTTCCAAGCTTTTATTACTTCATCATAAAATTCTTTAGGTGGTGAAATTTAGTACATAAGGCTATATCCATGGCTGGAGTTACATCTTAGATAAAATTTCAGGAGATAAAGTTTACTGGTGCTTTTGAAAAAGAGTTTAGAAGTCTAAAGCTTCTTCTTTCCTGCACTCTGAAAGTCATCAAGAAACCACAACCTAGACTTCAAAGTAGTGGTGAAGAAGGGAGGAGGGTGAGGGCAGTCAGCCCCTGCCACAGGTTGTCCAAGGAGCTAGCCCAGGGAAGTCCACATCCTTGGAGGTACTCAAAACCCAACTGGACCCAGCCTTGAGCAACCTGCTCCCGTTTGTCCAGAGACCTCCAGAGGCACCTTCCAACCTCAACATCGCTGTGCTCCTCTGACTCTACGCCAAGACCATTAAACGGGCAGCTACGCTTTTGGTTGAGCATTGTGTTGGTGCTCTCCTCATGTTCAGGTTGCTTTTCTTGGTGGGAGGTCCCATCGATTTTAGCAGGTGTCTGAGGTGGAACGTGTATCAGCGTGGATCCATCCAGCTACTGGGTAGGCAGAGTACATCTGCAAGGACATTTGAATGGACTGTAAATCCAGACCTTTTTTTATACTATTTATTTCTGTAAACATTTCTCATTTGATTGTGGGGTGGTGTAGCACTGTTGCCCGTCTATTCCAAGAGGGTTGTTCCGTCAATTTTATTTTAAGGTGCAAGATAGATGTACTGCAAAGGTTTGTAAAATAATACCTTGTGCCTGTTAGACAGTACCTATTATTGGCAGTCAGACCACAAGTTTGTCCTTCAGAATTTCATAACTTGCAGTTATTTTTCATTCATCTGTCCCCATTGTTTTAGAGGACACACAGCACAGAATATAAATTAGGAAAGAGGTGTCAGTGATTATAGATAATATGCTAAAACCGTTTCTGAAATATTTATTAAAAAATAGGTTAATAAAGTGACATGTTGCACCTGTGCCAGTGTGGAGTAGACATTTTGAGAAGATTATGCTAATGTAAGTATTTAGAAGCAGGTCTTCCTTGGGATTACTCTGTGCTGTTATCGTAGTCAGCCCAGGAATTGTAATTTAAAAGAAAGCAAATGATCAAGGGTTTTGTTACTGTTTTTTTAAGTTTTGACTGCTCTTTAGCCTGATGAGTTAGAGGATATTACAAGGAATCTTTTAAACAACTTTTTTTTTTTTTTTTTTTTTTTTAAAAAAAAGAGGGGGAGGTAGACTGAGCAGAGAAGTATCATATACAGAAGTATAAAATGAAAAGTATTTTGGAAACCTTCATTTGGGCTAGGCAGTTGTCAGGTCCGGAGGTATGAAGATGGGTGAACAGTAATAACATCACCAGAAGAGAAAAGAGAGAGAATTTGGGAAGGGAGAGAAYTGGGGGGAGATGCAAGGAGGGCAGATACCTTCATGCTCACTCATTTTAATGATTTTGACTTTCATTTGACTTGTACAAAGTAGGCGTATGAGATCACTACGTATTCTGTATGTTCCAGGGTTAAAATAATTGGAGAATCACCATGCTGTATGCAATGCCAATAGATAAGTAGTTATAGAAGTATATTAAAATACAAATTTTAATTCATATTTAAGTTAAAAAGTTGTTTAACTGTGCTCTGCAACACTGAGAAGTTGAAAAAGAATTTGAAGGTATTTGAAGTGTTTAAAAGAAGGYTTTGCTATTCATGCTTTAGTGAGCATTTGTTCAGGTTTGGGTTTTGCGTTGGGATTTCAAGGTCTAGGTCTGTTGTTTCATACGCAGTCTGACAAGATAAGAGTAGTCTGTCTCATATATGCACAGTAAATTTGTCTCCCAGAGAAGCAAAAGCTCAGGCATGGRAAGCATGATGATGTGCAGGAAGGCTGATCGGCTGTAATAAAGCATTCATTATCCTTCCRTCTAAATTAACTGAAATGACATCATAATAGCACCTTTTATAACCTCACTCCAAATTCCCTCTCTTTTATTGAATTATCAGTTAAACCTAAATTATTTTAAGCTATATCTGTATGTTCATGTTTAGATAATTATTCTGTCATTAGGGAAGCCATTCATTCGTGCTTTCGTTCTTTTTTTATGTTTGCTTAAGGAAAAATACTGGGGAGTACATTTGTAGCTTGTATTGTTTCATATCTTCTTGTCATAAATATTTTGCTTAAGTGCTTATAGTGTAAATCCGAATCCCTGGGTACTAGAGCTAACTAAATAATGTACAAAATGGAATATACTGTAAGAATGTTTCTACTTTTGCAATCTCTCTCTCTAGATTATTTCTCTAGAAAAATCTTTTTGCAGAGGCAGTTTGATTTGTGTGTGTGCGTTACCCGACGAGAGAGGTGCGTTGCAGCRTCATGTGGCTTCCAGCTTTCCTCGGCTCCTTTAGCTTTTGCAGATACTTTCCAAAGATGTGAGAGGCTGAATGAAAGAAAATGGGGCACAGAATATATTTAAACATGACCGAACAAGCAAATCAGGGCACTTGACTAGTTATGAGAGAGAATGAAGGAAGAAAAACTGACTGTACCTGAGAAAGAGAAGAAAAAATGAGTTGTTTGGCACTGTTACACTTACAAATTGAATCTCTTTTTCCCTTCTTCATTTGTTATTGCCAGTTGAAGTCTGGATTTGATATATATGAACAGCCTCCTGAATTCAGTGAGGTTGTTTGTAGGAAAAAAGAGCCTCTCTGCAAAGGTAAAATTACAGAATCGAACCATTAATTTTTGCACTGTTTGGTGGAGCAGTCTCTAAGTGTGCATCCTCAAACCAATTAACCACCTATGGGCCTGTTGGAAGTGATTAGTAATTAGTAACAGTAAAAATACCCAGAACTCAGTAGTTGCAATTGAAGTTAGCTCATGGCTTGAATCAGCAGCATATTAATTGATTTCTTGACTCTGGATTGAGAGCCATAAATGGGGAGAAATTACTGAAGAAATCAGTACTAATCTGTCCTTTTCCCAAGGCAGGACAAGGTGAATGATACCCGACCAGATCACAGGTGTTTCCTTAACCTGTTTTTTTTTTGTTTTGGTGGTTTTTTTGAGAATTTCTGCTTTCAGTGGCCCATCCTTAGCATCACGAAGTATTTCCTAATGTCTAACCTGTGCCACGGTTTTCTGCATCTCCTGTCCTCTTGCTTCTCTCACCTGAGCTCTCTGCCATATTTTTGTGTCACTCATGAAGCGTGGTGACTTCGACTGAACAATATTCCAGCTGAGCTCTTCCCAGGGCCAAGTAAATAAGAACAACTGTTTCACGTCTCACAGTGGACCCTTATCCCAGTACAACCCAGACTGAGCATTTTGCAACATGATGGCACTTTGACGCTCAGCTGCTTTGCTGCCCACCCTCTGACTAAGACATTTTTGTGGTCTTCTGCTGCGTGTTTGTGCAATTCAAAATTCCTTCTGGCTTATGRGGAACTTGATAAAGGTGTCTTACCAGGAAATACATAAACAGGGATAAAATAKCAAGAAATGCTGATGATGGTATAAGACCTCACTGTGATGGAAGCTATCTAASCACAGAACAAGAGGACAGTCCCTACCTCAAAGGACCCAACTACAACAGAAGAGACAACAGAAAGCTACTGATGCATTTGGGAGCCATYCCCAGCACCACTCATCCCCAGGGGCTCAGCACACATAAACCTCATCTGTCTAGGATGTTAATTTTGTTATTTGGTAGATACTTACGCCCTTTAGCAGTGGTCATTCTTCCTTCGACATATCCTGAAGTGACTTCCTTCTGTAGTCATGTTCCTTCTATTCCAATCACATGATAAGAAATGTTAATTCCTTCTTTTAATTGGGTTGATCAAGTCTTTTCTCTAACAAATCTTTTCCAATAAGTTAGCATGAGATTTGATTGCTGAGTGTGACATTCTCCGTATTGCAGCGGAGTGCCTTGTGATCGGTTCCAGTCTCTGAACTTCTCTCTTTTTCAAGGTGTAACTTTTGTGGCTCTTCCTGATGCAGATAATGTATTCTTTTGTTAATCAAAACTGAACTTCAAGAAAAGCACCTCTTTTTATGCACATGCAACTGGAAACTAATCTTCATTATTACTTGCAGCAAGATAAGGTATGCCACTGCGGATTGATGTTCTCCATCTGAGCATAGGAGATACTTTGATTACTTGTCTGTTGGCCCAGCGATGTCCGAGTACACCTTGCATCCTTACGTGTGTTAGCAGCAGCCAGCTTATTCTTCAGTACAGAACTGATGCATTTGGTTTAATTCTGCCTATTCYGAAGAGCTACATTTCCCTCAATTTTTTCAGTTTCTCTAACTTTGTCAGYGAAGTTATTGAAAATTGTCAGTACCTGCTTTGGAGGAGGACGAGGATTAAACCAACACCTGGAATGATTCATAAAATGTTCCTGCTTCCTCTTTTGAATTTTATTTGGGCATAAACCTGAACYGTTTTTACATTCACGAGTTGCAGCAAACTTCACAGGTAATAAGACACCATTTCGTAGATTATAGCCAAGAATTCATCAAATAAAATTTTTTTCTATCCAAGTGATCTCTTTGGGGTAGTAATCTTTCTGTCTGATTAACCATACGGCTGGGTGTCATACCAAAATGGGGAAGCGRTGCCAGCCGAACCATCTTACTTTTGCCACGTAGCCCTCTGTCCATTGTTATTTCTGCTGATTCTTTTTTACCAAATTGCAGCCGTTCACAGGATGGTGTTCGAATATTCCAGGCAGAAATACTTACCTTTTTTCTCAGCTGACACCTCTCCTCGCTCTTGTGTGGGTATGTAAGAGATCACGAGGTGGTCAGGAGTACACGGAGCGGTAGTCAGTGATCTCAGCCTGATAGAAAACGACATTTATCTAAATCCAGCCTTTCCTTGTTGGGCCCCGTAACAATAAAGCTTTACACCAAGGTGGAGTACTGTGATGGAATCTCTCTCTACTCTTGTTGTCCTAGTATGCTATACAACTTGCTGCTTCTTATTGCCARTATTTTAATATATATTCTTAAAATTAACTTCATCAGATAGAAATCATCACAATTTTTCTGTTTTCTCTTGGCACTGGAGGTACTAGATGATACTAGAAAGCGCTGTGAGCTTAGCCATGACAGGGTCATTCTAGTGACTTCAGTTGTGCCAGGAGGTTGTCGTACTTAAATTGGTTGCTGATTAATCCATAACTTCCCTTTTCCTCAGTTAAACCYGGATTATTCAGGATGGATCTTACTGTTCTTGTGCTCTGCCAGCCATGTTTCACTTTGCAGTACCATCATCTGGAATAGTCATGTTTTGACTGCCCCATGACTGTCAATATTTCCAGCAATCCTTCCACTACTGGTTGAAACAGACACAAAATCCTCGTTGACGTACATTTGATTTGCAACTGAAGATACACGGTTATAATAAAAATATTGTTCTGTTGACTTTCACTGGGACAAGAACTGGGCTTTCTTCACTGACATACRTTAGGAAGTGTTTTATCCAGGAACGGAAGGGTTGAGTGTATCATCAAATGAAATCAAAATTAAAATGGGGTTTGAATAATTCAAAAATCAACACTTAAATCTCTGCATCTCTTCTTTTGACGTTCTTCTGCAGTAAGTTGGGAGGAATACCTGCCTTCCTAAAGCAGCCTGATTGCAGGGGTAGCACATGGGCTGTGAGRGGATGGTGTTGTTTAATTACAACTGCAGTTTAACAGATGTGCTGTGATTTGGTCCTTTCGCAGTTGCAATGTACAGTAGATTCTGGGTTATTTGTTCTTTATTGGTATTCACTAGAATTAATATGGGGGAAATGAGAGTTACAATTTAAAGAAAAATGGTATATAAAGTAATGAGATTGTTCCAAAGCTTAATTAGATGGAGCAGATTGAATACATTACAGTGATGTCTTGAGGCAACATAATTAAATTGCAGGCATAATCCTCCCTGTATTGGAACTGATTTTATCTTCGTAAGGCAAGGGGTGTTAGATGGCCTTTCCTACGATGTTAAATTGCTAATTCTTCTAGGAAGACTTACGGATCTCATAGTATTATCAGACTTTAAAACCAMAAAACAAAACAGGGTATAAGTCTACATATCAAACTGTTGATAGTCTGATTACACGGATAACTTCGGTTTCAATCTTAGTGTATGCTACAGCTCAGTAATTGAATCATAGATCTAAAATACATATATCTGCAGTGTATTATTGTGTATGCTGAATTCATCTCATTTATAAAATCTCTTCATGAAGTTGTTTCCAAAGATATGCACTGACAAAGATGCTGGTGAATAACGCGCAGAAGTGCTGTTCCTGAAACACATCTCTGCGTATGCGGGATGCAAGTGCATCGATGCCTATGACACCTTAGCTATAAAGAGTAATATYGGRAAATGTATGTATCTGTGTATACTGACACAGATGTGTGTATTTACTTTTYCTATATTCTTTTATATTTTATATATCCTTTAATCTTTTAAATTKTCTTTTGYATTTTCTTTCATAAATTTAAGTTTTATTTTCACGTTTGGATACTTTCCTTCTCSATTACACTACTATGGGGGTGATCTGACTTTATAGTACAGACACATCCCAATAGTGTCAAAATTTTTGCCTTACTTTATTAATTTAGTATACATAAATAATCTCTCTTAGCATCCTGATGCCCGTGTGTTATCTAGAGGCTTCATTTCTCTTGGGTTACCAAACATTTAGCTAAATACTGTTTTTTTTCAGGAGAGATCACTAGSTATCTTAAATTCAGTAAAAGACCTTTCAAACTGCCTCTACTGGTTGTGATATTCGTTTGTCAACCTGTAGAATGTTTAACTTTGTTATTAGCATTCGATAGTGAACTCTCTTTTTAAAGATTGCTGTTGGGCGGGGGGAAAGTAGGACRTGTCATGAGTGGTCTTTATCGTTGCTGGTACTTTCAGGAGACATARATCTCTACCACACTCTGCTCAAAAGACAAGCTCATTTGTCTGGGCATTAGCTGGCAGTTTCATAACATAAAGTTTTCAGGAGGAATCTAATGTTTATTTTGAAAATGGAGATTAGGGTACCAAAGAATAATATGTTTACTTTTCAGCACCATGAATATGTAGTGACCTACTTATACTATACCATATGGTTTTATTTTTAAAGCTTGTCAAGCCAGCTCCTATTGCAATTTAAGAAGCATCCTTTTTAGAAAAGCAATAAACTACACTAAATTAGCATTTTAGAAGTAGAACAGTGAACAATGTTTTGAAGAYTGTCCTTCAACAGCATTTTTATGTGTTATTGTGCCATAAGTAAAATAGCGTTTGCCTCGTGTTTACAAACATGTTTTGCTTGACCTGCAAGTTAAAATGCAGCCAACTGCAGGTCTAGGTTAGATACAGCACTAAGATACTGTAACTTTAAAGATATATATACTTTTTTCTAATAAACTGAATTTTTAATGATCTCTTGATTATCATGAGATATTTTAAAGACAAGTGATTTTATCCAAAACGTTCCTTGTGTTTCTGCATATGCTAATTTACTTGATTAATTTTGAGAACATCTGCATATAATTCTGTGTACTTAACGGTGGTGGGATCACACTGCTTTTCAGGTAACAGCTACGAATTTCGCTTTCCACGCAGACTCAGATTTTTGTCTAATTGGGATGCCAAATGTACAAAGGTACCACAGAAGGGTGTGTAATTATGTAATTTTCTCTTGATCTTTCAGAGTCTTCCTGCGAGCAATTAATCAGTATGCGGATATGCTAAACAAAAAATTTCTTGATCAAGCCAACTTTGAGTTACAGGTAAGAAAAAACCACCAGTGTCTTGGGGACTRATGTTAATGTTCTGCCCTAGACGCGTAATTTTGGTGCATGTGTGTGTCGTCGTGAACCCCAGGAGACCAGTTAGCCCAGTTAAGTCGTTTCAGGCTCAGCAGGTATGTACGATCCATTCGTGTCTTGTGGGTCTTGTCCTAGAACAGCACCAAGTCTTACCCAGAGCATCACAGAAACTCCTCCTTTCCTTCAGAAAGAGCAAAAAGGGGTGTTCACATTTAATTTTACTTGAATCGTCAAAACACAATCGATTAGGATTTGTAGATAGGAAATGTTTCATGGAAGCGTAAACACAACGAGGAGATGTACTAATAATATATCAAGAAACACTTCTCTGTGGTGTCTGTTATGTTCTCCTTTAAATATTTATGTGCATAATTTAGATGCTTCTAAGTTGTTTTGTAGGTGTGCAGAAGAACATTTCAGAGAATTAATGGTATCTATTCTTGTCATTTTGGGGGCTTTCAGCTTTGGAACAACTACTTCCACCTGGCTGTTGCTTTTCTCACACAAGAGTCTTTACAACTGGAGAATTTTTCAAGTGCTAAAAGAGCAAAAATACTTAACAAGTAAGTCCTATTCGTCATCTAAATCATGGACAAGAACTTGAGGTCTATTAACATAATTTTAGTTTAATTTCTTAGCTAAATCCATTCAAATTGAGATGCAATCATGGTATAATGAAAGGTTGGTTTTAAAAACATGAATCAAGTATTGCATGTGTTTCTACCCTTGAATCAAGATCTAAATTACATGATTCATTACTGATGAAGACAGTATTTTATACTGCAGGATGTTCATAAAGTCAAGACTTTTCAGAAGTATTAACGTATTATAAAACTGAATTTTTAAATCACTTTAGCTTTGTGCTTATTCTAATCTCATTTTACGTGCGCTCTTTATTGCTTAATCCCTAATGGCCTTTTAGAGTGAATTTTTGTAACTACAGCCAGTTTCACTGCGATATCCYTGAAGAATGGGTTTGTATAACTGCAGTCTTGTGTGCTTTCCTGGTTAAAAGGGATTACATTGCCTGCCTCTGAACAGGGAGCTTGAACTACCCGATTGCTATTCAGAATCCCACAGCAAATGAAACCTGTCAAAAGAAGAAAGACTGGAAATAAGAGTGGAGCATGAATATTTTGTTTAATGTATGTATTTCTCCTGAATTTCATTGGAGTTCCAACATAGTGGACCTTATCATTAATTAACTAAACACTGAACACTGAMAAAAGCCAGTCACATGTTTTCAAATACGGTGTGTGGATTCCCTTTCTGTGTCATAGTATTTGTAAAGGGTGCCTGCAAAAGCAGTTTGTTCCCATAGTCAATCAGGTCACCGCAGTTAATGCACAAAAACGAGAAATTTCAAAGCTATGATACTGAGCAAGTATAGCTCGGACTCCTTGTATCTACAATGTATATTATATATCTATATAGAGAAAGAAGATGCATTTTGTATTACTTCACCTTCTAAATTCAATCCCTTTTGTATCTTACTATGATGAGAGAGATCACAGTGAGAATGGGAAGAGTTTATCACTGCTGCCGTGAGATGTGATTTTAAAGGCTTTTTGCTTTAACTGCGTGGGTCGCAGGCTTTGACCAGCAAAGGCAGGGCTCTATGTCCCATCCTTTGGTTTTTTGGCTGCCAAATTTTGCCCTTCAAACTCGTCCACTCCGTTGTGAGTTTTGRGGTGCTTCCTTTGGAAGCTGTGCTTTACCTGAGCGTTGAAACAGAATTTTTAAGCACTGTATCATCTAATATACGTACCTGTGACTCGTGGGGCTTCCTTGATGAAACAGGAATATTTACAAGTTCATTGCAAAAGTGATGTCAAGCAGAGCTCAGGTTTTTACACTTGTGCTATAAATATCATATATAACATTATGGTTACACGTTTTGTATTCCTCTTTGTGAGGACGGGAACCTTAGACAGAGATATTCTGCAAGTGATTTTTATATTAAACTGAGCAGTATATCTTGCTGAAGAAATTCAAGGAATCAACAGACATTTCTCACTGCTAATATAAGTAAATAGATTAAGTCTTTTGAAGTGGTTACTTAATAAAGTTTGCTAAATTGTAAATCTCTGTTTATAATGATTTTACAAGTTGTTATTTTCAGTTTTCTCGTGTTTTGGAGACAGAAATCAAGACCATAAATTCTTCAAGACGCAATAAACGTATGGTCTGGAAGCACTAACTTTTCTTGCTACGTGAAACCACTACCAGTTCTGTGCCGAAGGGTTATAATTAATCAGTTAATTCAATATCACATTCACCCATCTTTTTAAGTATATATTTCAATTAATATGTCAAATATTTAATAATTAAAAATTTAATTACTGTAATTTGTAGTTTTTGCTAAACATTGMATTTAAGCATTAGATAATAACAGATTCTTAATGATGCAGAAGAATCTCTTTAATCCATATTAATGACAGGGTATCTCACTATTATCCCACAGAAATCCCACAAGTTGCCAGATATTACCATTTTGCTCATCTTATTATTTAAGTAACGATCTTTAACATACAAATATTCTGTGTAGCAAATAAATTCTTGGAGCTCAGCATGGTTCTGATCCCGTCATTAATGAAGGCAATAGGATGTTTTCCATTCACTAAGCTGTCCCGGTGTGAATGTGGGGAGGGAGAGGAACACAAAAATAACCCCGATGGGGGGTGTGGGGGGTCGGTGCCGCCGGCGTTGCAGCAGGGCAGAGGCGGGCTGCGCCGGGGGGCTGAAGGGTGGGCTCCCACCTCCGCCCCGGCCCCTTGACTCCCGGCACCGCTCACGTTTGGTCCAGTGAGACCAAAACCCCCTKGGAACACAGGAACCTTCTCTTTCTGGTTTTGCGCAGCCGGGTTCAAAATGTCACGAGATGTTCCTTGTTGTATTTTCTAGGACAATGCTATGCTAAGGGGGTGTATAAAAATAAAATACAGCCTTAGGCTGTGAAGCTCTCTGTTATGCTCCCTCCGGCCATTACCGTTTGAAAAATAGAAAATGCTCCCAACTAATGTCCGTAAGCACCATGCGTCCCGAAGGACCGTTAGGTAATCTGAAAATACGGCAAAGAGGGTTTTTGCACGGGTGGATGTTTGTGTGTGTTCTCCCTTTGGCAAGGGCTGCTGCAGAAGTTGAAAACTGGGGTCTTTTGAGGGAGAGCGAGTGACACGAGGCGAGGAGCAGAAGCTGGTGCTGCCTGGCGGAGGCTTTTGGGGAAGCCTGGTCGTGTCGGGCAGCCTCTGGGTCTCACTCCCTTCTACAAGGGACGTTCGGCAAAGTTCAGTGTTTCTGGGCACGTCGCTGAGCTGGTGAGGGAGGCTGGGGGATGTTATTGTAGCGGTTGAATTTGRAGAACCTGCTCTGTAATTTCAAATATTTTTGAATGCTGATCAGATTTTGAAATGAGATGTTTCTGCTTATTGGTATTAGATTTTTATTTTTTTTTTAATGGTGGTTTTGTTTTCGTTTTTAAGGTACGGCGATATGAGAAGGCAGATTGGTTTTGAAATCAGGGATATGTGGTATAATCTGGGTAAGTAGCCTGAGCGCCTGTTGCTTAATGCTTTCACTTACTGTTTGTATAAACCAAGTTAGAGATGAAATGAACTTGCTTTCTCTTGAAATAATGGTAAGCTTCCACAAGGCATTTAAAAAGCAGGTGATTTAAGAAATAAAGCCGCCTCTGCATGCTTATTTCGCTGTCTGGGAAGGTACATAACTTGTAGTCAATGTTTACCTATCTTTGTTTTTTCATGGTATTCAACCTCATGCTAAATAAAAAGAAACGGTTATGGTAATACCTGTTGAATGTATTTTTTTCTCCTTAAAWATATATATATACACACACGTATGTATACACACAGGTATATATACACACATATATGTGGATGCAGTAGCTGGGACTGTAGCAACATGAACGYGTCCAAGGGTTATCAGTAACTTAGCCTGGAAATTCTGCTTAAAGTCTGATTTTCAGTCTTGTTTGGCTGCATCAGAGTGACTGAGGAAGATCAGTAAAGAACGGGAACTTGGACATCCCTGGAGTTCGTAGGTAAATTAGGCATATCTGACTATCTCAAGTCTGTGCTATTCTGTGAGTATAATTTAGCTATATGGGGATTGAATTTCATGAGAAACTGAGTATTTACTGTCACCTGAGTGTACTCATCTGCCAGATATCATTTTCCTGAGCTTAACAGCAGAGACATTGCAGCTCTTCCGAGTTTTATCRAAAGTTCCTTAAATTATCAGAAATAAATGCATTTGCCACTTCACTTATATCTCTAGCTGAACTGTTGTTGGTGAAACTTGAAAAAAATCAGCACATATAAGTGAAGGGAATGCAAGGGTTCATAAGTATTTGATATCAAGAGTTTGCATCTGCYCTGCTGGAATGATGAGAAAAGGCTTCTGAGAGCAGCTGAGTTCACTTTTTATTAGAAGCATCTTTTGTGAATTAAGTGTCTGGAGAACAGATTAAAGCGTAGTACACACCTGATATGTGACTTGACAGACAGCTAGTAAAATCAGCATCGTGCCTGATGCTGGGTCAGAACGCTCAGAACGCTGGCTGCCTCTTTGTTAGTAATTAGCCAAATCCTTCCCTGTTCTAGCCTTACAGTCCTGTATTCATCTGTTATCTTTACTAATTTCTCTAGCATCTTTGGATTCTTAAACTTTTCCCAGAATTTGCTGGGACTGAAAGCAGAAAAGTTTGCATACATAGTTATACATCTGGCTGTTCTTACATGAGGTTATTTTATTCAGGCTGGGGACTGTGGGGTGCATTGCGCTTTACTACCTGCTGACACTGGCTGCTCTTGGACTAGTTATTTAGTTGCTCTAGGGTTCAGTTTTTCACCATTAACAGGGAGATGATAATAATTTCCCCCGGAGTTTTGTGAATCGATTGGCATGAGGGGCGGTGTTTTCTTCAATATTTCTTTCTGTGCTGTCATGAAAGCTTTTTATTTTTAATAGAGTTTTTATAAACCGAGTTTATTCAGGTAGATGACTCCGTGACCTACTCTAGCTCTAATGTCTGTGATTCTGTAAGTGGCTGGGATCATTAATGCCAAAATCTCACATGTTGAGGGAGTCAGTAAATTGCTGTTCTTCCCAACAAAAGCTGCAAGAGAAAGGTAAATCGGAGGCAGGACCCCAATCCAAGGCGGCCTTTGTACTTCTCATAATGAGCAGCTTGCTTTTTCTCATCTTCTTTGTAATACAGATAGTCCGTGCTGATCATGTTCAACTTCTGGCTCTTCACCAATCTCATGGATGTCACAGCATCAATTAAGAAAAAATTCTGAGTTACCACTGCAGGGGAATTGATTGGGGGTGCTTGACACTTTTATCTTAGAAGTTGCACTACATTAGTCAAATTATTAATGTATATGTTCAGAAACAAAATCAGAAGTGAAAAGCTATAATTCTTGCATATGCTTGAGCATATGATCTTTATGACTGTGCCATTGTGCATAAGATATGATGAAGCCAAACAACCCTGACTTTTGATTTATGTATTAAAGGGTATGGATAAGCCTCAAAAATTAATATTTTGTCTCATCAGTTTTTGTTCATAAATACCATGAACAACATATAATGCCTGCTGAGTTAAAACTCCCCAGTCGGGAACGAGACAGTCCTGTAACTGTAATGCACATCTAAGAGTATAATTTATTTTCTGAAATTAAATCGTAAAATGCAAATTCTGAAAGATTTTTCTTGTCTGTGTTTCTTATGCAGTGTTGGCTGCAATATTCATACCTTCCTACCTTTATAAGTAGAAAAAAAAAAAAAGAGAGCGTGTATAGTGGAGAGCAACCCTAGCTAACTGTGTGCACACACTTTAAATTTAGGAATAAGATTTTTGTTTTAAACAGGGAACCAGGTACAAGAGATCCAGCCTGACAGATTTTCTATTTAAAGCCCTCGTTATAGCTGTCCTGTTTGATACCTTGCTAGATCTGATCATGAAGACTTTAGATTTGAGTGCTCTGATGCAGCAGCAGCGAGGATGGCTTCGGGGAGCGTAGTCCCAGTGTGCAGAACCTTTCTGAAAGCGCTGCTTGGCTTTTATTTTCTCGTGTGCACCAAAACCGGTGTATATTACTCTTTGTAGGCGTTTTTCCCTCCGTATCACAGCCTGAACTTTAAAGTAACGTAGTATTTTGAGTCACTGTTTTGTTGGAACTGGGGCCTTAGACCTTGGTGAGACAGTAAGTATCAGAGAAGCATAAAGCAAGCCGTGGCCTCTGTCTTGAAAAGGAGCCGTGGCCTCTGTAGGAGCTCTSACAACATGCGCTTAAAAGCGTTATGTGATGCAATTTAGCGTGTACAAAACACAGTTTGACATTAGGGCATGTGTACTGGTTTTCAGTGGTTAATGGTTTCAGCAGTTATATGTTAAAGAAATTGTAATGACATTAAAAATATTATCCTTGTGGTAAAGTTGGTGAAGGAAAGCCAGCTCAGAAAACATTGCTTTTATTGTTGACATCTGAACCAGCTAGAGGGAGATGGAAAAGTAGAATTCCTGAAGATGAAGTGAAATGGTTGCTGCTGCTGTCCTCCAGCGAGCTGCCCGCTGGCCCAGCCCTTCCCTCCGCATGCTTGACGTCAGGAAAGGTATCTTGACAGAGACGTTAATGTTGTTGGAGGGAAAGCTAGGGTTAAAAATAGACCTGAACTTTGAGTGTTATATAAATAGAAGTCATTACAGATAGCACTCTCTGAATTAGTCATGCATGTTCAGAGCTGACCCAAGTGAGAGGTGAGGTTGCTGGCAAATTATTCAGTGTTTTTTGTGGCCCAAATTTAAATTAGAAGAACCTGGGAAATGAAAATCACACGTTATCCAATAAAGAAAGCACCTTGGGTTTGGTTTGCGTAATGAGGTCTGTTGCTGTTGTGAGCAGTCTGTAGGGGCACATCTCACTGCAAGGGGAAGTTTTTGCATGTTCAAAAGAATACTTTTTGTGCATGTGGTTCTTAAAGCAGCTGCACAATTTGGTTTTCAGAAGAGAATCCTCAATTTTCTTTCAGACTTGTCACATTTTGAGTCTCTGCGTGGGAGTTCCCACACCCCTGAGGAAAAAAAGGCGAATTCCTTGTTGGGTTGTTTATCAGAAAGTGCTGCCTGTGACAGGCAGCTGGGATGGATGCTCTGGAGTGCCAGAGGAAGATCGTTTCCTTTCGTGTTTTGTTCTCTTGTGCGGCACAACATCTCACTCGATCGCATCATCCTAGCAAACACGTGCGTGCGCGTCATCACTTCACCGATGTGTGTCGTGGCATCAGAAGGGTGTCACGCAGGGCTCCCAACCCTCTCTCGTGTCGCCCAGCTGGTGGACAAACCCTTCCTCCGTGTTACTCTTCACGCGTGCTTGATGACGAAAACCAATCAAGATGGCTTAACGTTTTAATTTGTGCGGCCCCACCTTCCCGTGGTGGCTGCCGGCCCCGGCTCCTGCCTGCCGCGGCCGGAACGGCTCCGGGCAGCGGCGCTGCGGGGCGGGAGCTTCGYGTCCAAAGCCAGCGCCGCCCCGGCAGGTCCTTCCCCGTGTCCTTCCCTGCAGCCGAGCTGCGTCAGCTCCGGTGGGAGCCACCCACGGACCCTCCAGACGGCGTGAAGAACTACGTGGGTTCCAAACAGCAGACGAGGGATTTTTTTCGCAGTACAACGTACAAGTGATTTTAGTACTTTCCGCTAATAACTCGCACGCTTCTATTCCCCCCCAGTCCTTTTGAATTTCGTATTCGGGGAAGCTCTCCGTCCTCGTTGATTTAAAAGCTCTGTTGGTGATTACCTGCGAGGCAGCGCCGCTAATAAATGCCAAGGGGCGGTGAGCGGCGGGAAGGCCGAGGGTGCGCGGTGCAGCTCCGCGGGTGGCGGGGCCCGCCGCTGCCCGAGCCAGTCCCGCGGCCGCCCGTGGCTCCCGCTCGCCTCGGCGCGGGCCCGGGGGAGCGCCGGGAGGTGGGGGCTGCCGCTCTCCGTGCCTTTGTCGTCGGATGAGCTCTTCAGCGACTCCAGTTCTGAGCAAGAAGTTTATATGCCCCCGGAGAAGAGGAAAGGGGATCAAAGATTTTTAAAAAAATCTTTTGTGAATTCGCCGTTTTTCRCGTCTAAAGTTCAGATGAGGTTAGTTACTTTTCTGAGGGAATCCCTGTGCTTGAAGCAATGGGAAAACCCACCGTGGCACACAGAGAACTTCGTGACATTGAATTTGTGCCTGACTAATAACTTTTGTCACTATCATTTGTTTTCTGAAATACTGACTCTGACACTTTTCAGGCATAATACAAGAAAACTGTCACCTGAGAGGCCGAATGTAATAATACTTGTAAGAGAGGCCAAGGAAAGCTTTACGCCTCTCGCTTGATATTCCTCACCAACAACCAGCATTGCAGCATCATACGAAGTAGCAACTTYAGTGGTGTATTAATTTGCCTAAGTAGGATAGCTAATGCTAATAGGATTCTGAAGTTTGCCAAATCAAGTAACTTAAATTATATCTGCTAAAAAAAAAGTAGCACATTTTGTTAGTAAAGGATTTCTTCTTGATTATGTTTTGTTGAGATTTATGTTAGTTCTGGTCAAAAGTGAAACTGCTAATTAAAGACTTCCACAGTTACTGCTGTACTGGTGTAGTGCAGTGGAACATAAATTAATTAAAATCCGGTTCTGTCATATACCACTGGTAACTGCAATGGGAAACAAGAGTCTTAAAATGGAGGAAGCTGAGAGCTCGTTAAATTAGCTCAGCTCTGAGGAAGTCTGGTCTGAACCACAGCAATGGGTGCATAAACAGCGTAAGAGTTTGTATACATCCATTAACATTGCATTTGTGAGAAACGTCACCAGGTGTGTAGTAAGGTTCAAGTGAATCCCAGCCTGTTGCTGAGAGGGGAATATATTTGTATTTTCTAAACTTCTGCCATCAAGTCCTCTGCCTGGAGGACTCTCCAGTGCTCTGCTACACTGCTCTACACCAGCATCTTTCCGTGGAGTTGTTGAACAGTAATTTGCAGAACGTATAATCTGCATTCTCTACACTTTAGCTAATAATATGAACAGTAACTAGATGGTTTTAGTCCAATATTTATTAGGTGCCATGTTTCTGGTAAGGTTTAATTTCTGTTCCGTGTGTGGAGAGCGTAGCAGGGAGGGCTGGGGGAGGTGTAGTTTTCTCTTGGGAAGATAAATGTGAAATAAAGTTTGCCAGGCAGATAGCTCTCGAAGAAAGAAGACATATTGTCGGCTTGGTAAGATTTAGTTTCATGTCTCGAGGCTGTGTAAGTATGCACTYGTGATGACGCTTTGATAGACTGACACGGAGAACATTTTGTATGCTGCAGAAGAAACAGAAGTCTAAATAAGTTAATACAAGTGATGTGMCTTTTAGCCTCCTTCTCTCCTAACCATAAGTCGTATTTAAAAAAAGACCTTGAAATATGAGTGTGCAAATATGGGTGCTTTGTGGAAAATGTGGCAAGTTCCGGTTTGATTACTGATTCAACAACTCTTGTGAATTTGGGTTTATGCATACCACATACTTCCCCTCTTGTGGCATAAATAATAATATGTGTTTCAGTAGAGTCAGATCATAAAACATACTTTCTTACGCTATATGAGAWTGTATTGGCACGGCTTTTATAACAATTATCTTCTACCAAAGTCAGTGGCTGTTTGCTAACTCTGAAATGCGTCTTTTCTCTTAAAGGTCAGCATAAAATCAAGTTCATCCCAGAAATGGTGGGACCTATCTTAGAAATGACRTTGATCCCTGAAACCGAACTTCGGAAAGCTACGATCCCAATCTTCTTCGATATGATGCAGTGTGAATTTCATTCTACTAGAAGCTTCCAGATGGTAAGCAACAAGCTCTTAAATTTTCACTGTGACTCAGGAAAGGAGTCTGCTTCTGAGTGAAATTGGACATAAAGGAAGCCTGATAATGTGGCAAAAGAAACTATAACCTGTAAGAATTTTATATTCTTTACCATTGTAAGGATTTTGAAGAGGAAAGAAAGCTATCCAGCCAGTGTCAGTGTTTCTTCGTGTTATGTAGGCACTACAAAATCTAAAATACTAATATAGCATTTTTATTCTATTTTATTTTAATGTGCTRAGGGAAGTCCTTGAATAAGCACACGCAATCTTACCCTGGTAGCATCAACTTTTGAGAGACAAGTGGAGTGAAAGACAGTTTCCTGACATCATTCATTTGACCTTCTTTCCCTTGGAACTTTGCCTTGCGGATTGAGTATAAGACTAGTTAGGCCAGGTAGTGTTATGGTATAAGCCAGTGTAGCTCCTTTACACTGYGAAATTTCTGTCAGTTCAGGATATGACCTTGTGAATTTTGCAATAAAGTTTGATGTGTGTTGTTTACTTTTTTCCTTTCATATTGGCAGTTTTCTTTCTTGGATGAAAAAATCTTATTCTTTTCCATACTTTTTTGTGAACTGTTATTCATAACCACCTCTTAATAAATCTGTAGCTGGAGTAAATGAATATCTGCATGGAGAGATTTAAGCAAGGGAAATGGCATCCACTTTATTTCTTTGATTTGTTTTGTGCTGGATGGTATGTGGAAAGGTTGTGAGCTGTATTTTGGATCCATCCAATTACTGCATAATCATTCTTTCTTATATTTGACTCCGATGATACTGTAAAGATTGAAATGCTCACTGGGATGCCATTTAAACAGTTTCCTGTCAGATGCTCTTTTTTGTTGCTTGTCATTTTTTATTTGTACAATTATATGGATCATGAAAAATCCGAGGGTAACTTTATAGCTAAATTCATGGCCCTATATTTTCTTGACAGAAGGAAACCAGCTTTGTGTGGAATAGTTGGGTGATTTTAATAAATTAGCGTCTTAAATATTTCACACAAATTCTTTTTGCCTTTTGAAAAGAAAAATGCCTCATGCTTAAGTCAGAGATGTCTTGGATTGTAGGTACTCAACATATATTTCTTATGTCAGTATAGCTTATTTCTTTATGGACATAGCATTGATATGACAGGTGCAGAGGTAGTAAACCTTTTTTCAGTGAATTTGGAGTGAACAGCTATGTCTAACGGGGAATAATCAATCTGTCCATTTACGGTTTTGCAGATAATGTAGTTATATAGTTTGCTGAGTATCTCAGATTGGTCTTTGGGGAATGAAGATCACAGCTTGCAAAAAGTAGAGAATTATAGAAAAGTCTAGGTTGCATGGGACCTCTGGACGTAATCTGGTCCAAACTGGGCCTTACATTGGCTTCTCCAGGGCCATCAGAAGCTCAATATTGACTATTTCCAGTGAGGGAGGCTTCACCACTTCTCTGGGTGACCTGTTCCAATGTTTAAGACTTTTCTTCTTATATCCAGATGGAATTTCTCTGAATCAACTTGGGCCTGTCGCTGCTTGTGTTGTCACTGCACACCCTTGTAAATACAGTAACTCCATCTCCTCTATAACAACCTTTTAGGTTTTGGAAGGCTTGAGTCTGCTTTTCTCTAGGCTGAACAAAACCAATTCTTTCAACCATTCTTCGGCCCAGATTCTCCAACACTCTGCTCATCTTGGTGGCTCTCCATTAGACCATCTCCAATTTGTCAGTGTCTCTCTCAAGCTGGGGGAGCCAAAGCTGGACGCAGTATTCCAGCCATGGCCCAACAAGTGGAATAATCCTGTTGAGCTTCTGTCTATACTCTTGTTGGTGCAATCAAGGACGCATTTTGCCTCCATTGAAGGGGCACGCTGCTTCATGTTCAGCTTGCCGTCCACCAGGTACTTTCCAGCAGAGCATCTTGTACTGCTGCTTGCAACTATGCCATCCCAGATTCAGGACTTCAAGTTTCTCTTCTTTAAATATTATGCAGTTCCTTGTTGGCTGTCTTCCAGACTGTCAAAGTCATTAAACCACCACCCTTTGAGATCAGCAATTTAGACACTTTTTCCACACACCTTATAGTCTCTCTGTGCAGTCCGTATCTTATCAACTTGTCAACAAGTATGTTTCGAGAGTGTCTCAAAAAAGTGTATCAAAAACATCATTAAGATCATTACAACCACAGCTCTTCATCCACTGAGCAGATAGTTTSGTCACGGAAGGCGGTCAGGTTGGTCAGATGTGATTTACTCATATTGGCTTTTCCCAGTCATCTTCTCGCCCTTCGTGTACCTGGAAATAGCTTCCACGAGGGCTTGCTCCATGGTTTCCTCAGGAACTGAAGCGGGCCTGCCTGGCCTGTAGCTTCCCAGCTCATCTTTATTGTCTCTCTTGTGTTTAAGTGATAGAAATAGATATAAAATAATTTAAGTATTACCAGTACCTAGGCAAGCTTTCATACTTAATGTGTCAGTGTAATGTACTGCGTTATGTTGTCTATATGCAACTACCAATTATCATTGTCCAGCATCGCTTTCAAAGAGAACTTCAGAATTGAATGGTTGGCTGCCGTTAAACTAATCTGCCAGAAATCCAATTATTAGTCACATCAACAAGGGTTTAGATTGGCTCCATTTCTCCAACAGATGAATAAACCTCATGACTTGTGGGGAAGGAATTTAAACTTCTATGCTGTGATGGCTTGTGTTATAAACAGCTTTCCCCATGGCAGATTTAATTTCACTATGAATTGGTTTGCCTGGTAAAACCAGTAACAGACAGAATGGGGTTTTTTGTTCTTCCAGTATGTATAGCCCTGAAAAAAAACAGAAGATAAATTCCTCTGTTTTTTACAGAACTAAATTAAAGGCCGACTGAATTAAAAGCTTCAAAGTAGCCTGTACCTCAAAGCATGAATCTGGTACTAAAGTCTGTGTGGGACTGAAGCTTCCCTGTAGAAGAAGATGCCTCCTTCTCCGCTCTGCTTTTTTCCCTTTGCCTGTTTCACTAGCAAACCCTCCAGATCAAAGGGAGTATGTCAGAGCCACAGGAGCGATGAAAGAGAATTGGTTTGGTTGTTCAGGGCCTGGCCAGGTGAGCGTGATGGATCCCGTGGTCACAGCAGGAAAGTTCATCATGAAACAATCATTCAGCTGAAATATGGAATTCGGAGGATATATGAGCGATATAAGCATAGAACCTCCAGCATGTGTTCTTACCCTGTTAGAGTAAGGAGTTGYGCAAAAGTAATGATCTGAGGAAAGAGCCCCAAAAATGCAACAACATATCTGTCCTGCTTTCTGCAAATTGGAATGACACATAGCATAATGGAACCATAGTCGAAACGATAGAAAAATGATATAGAAATGCATAATAAATGAATGCATAATGCAAAATCACATAGAAATGCATAATAAATGAGTGCATAATGCATATGATTACTAAAATAAAACCATGGGTGCAGCTAAAGTACTTCTAGCTAGCGTTCTGTTGTGAAGGGAATTAAATGAGTAAAGACCCAAAGAAATAAAGAGGAAACCCTTTTAATTCATTTCTGACATTTAACAATAAATCTCAGTATCAACAAGATGGTCATACTAGCATTTTTATTTGCAGTGTAATTTCTTGTTGGTTATCAATGAATTTCAAATTGATATAAATCTCCTTAATAAGATGTACCTAGTTTATCTGAATCTCTCTCGACTTTTAGAACCTATAATTCCTTGTTAAGCCTTTTTACCACTTCTGAGCCCTGTGTTAACCTCCCTTTCCCTGTGCTATAGATTTGCAGACAGAACACAAGTTAATGACTTGTCCAAGTKTCTGTGATGCTGCAGATTCTCCTCTGTAATCCCACTGAATGTGCAAATTCAAATAAGTCATCCCCCGCAAAGGATTAATTTCAATAAGTAACATTTTTAGTTATCTACRGATGAAATGTAAATGTGTAAGTTTTTCTTGTTTTCTGGCCTTTTGGAGAATATCGGTATTCCTTCCTCACCCCACCTGAAGAGCAAGGGAGAAAGGTAATGCAGCAAGTCTAGAGACCTCCAAAATCACCTACTATTAAATGGCTGCTGGATCTGTTTGCCGACCAGAATGCTGTGGGAAAATAGGAAAGGGAACAGATGAAACTTGGGAATTGCCATCAACTTTCATAGCAGCCTTTGAACAAAGTTTTACAGTACTTGTGTGCTATTTCTGCATTAGGACTAATTTCTAGTGGCGTTATCTGTCACTTGAATTTTATATGGCAAATTCATTATTATCCTATATCAAAACAAATTTATAGCAGCTTGAAGGATTGAAAGTCTTCCTCATCTACAGCTAGATTAAATTGTCAGTCAGTGCTACAAATATAGCCTGACCATACTTTAGGTAAACCTAAAACCAAAAGTGATTAGTTGAGCTGACACTTGAAGATGCTAGATAGCTTACATCATTGATTTATTTTCTCCAGATGGGAGATTGTAACAGACAGATGAAGTAGTGGATATACTCTTTCCTCAAGTTCAAACACACATCCTAAAGAGAAGCTGAGATCTTGATCAACTGCAAGGAAAGGTTGATAATAATTTCCTGTAATCTTCCTAACATCACCCTTCAAGCTTTCACTGTCAACAGAAAGATATGAATCTAACTCACTGATGACGGCAGATATACCCCCTAAGCCTCAGCCAGTGTCACTGGCTGTAATGTAAACATTGAAAATTTGGCGCTTCTTCACTTGAAAGTAAATTCCATCACAATAATTGCAGGCCTTCTTTGTGCTATTTTATGCGTTTAAAAAAAGAAAAGGAAAAACTGAGACTTTATCAACAGATACCAGATGCGGTGTCCCAGAACCGTTAGCTTGTGCGACTCCGGGGCCGTGTTCTTACTCCCATTGTGGAAGACGATAGCTCTATAAACCCCAACTTGTGTTGATGAAACCTTCTTCTGTGGAAAGACCGCAGAAGGAATTTTAACTGTGTTAAATAATATTTAGTCATCTCGCTCTCATGATCTGCATCATATTGATTCTTTGAGAAGTATCAAGAGTGACTGAAGAGCAAAAGTATTGTTAATAGTCCTTAAAACCCCAGAAATGCCACAAGTCTAGCTCTGTTCAACCCAAGAGGGCCATTACGTAGATGGCCAAACAAAGCCTAGATTTACAGAAATTTAAGTAAAATTGATTATCAGGAAGATACTCAAGATCCTGTATGACAAATGTAATTGCTCTTCTTCGTATGAGTAATCTCTTGCTAAAAAATATATCACCTAAAGGGCTCACGCTGGCAGCAAGTGTCATTTTTCATGTTGGTATAGAAAGTCAATTTCTTTCTGGTCTCATTAGAGAACAYGAATTTTGTGACTTCTCTGTTTCATCATTGTGTTGCTTCAGTTTTACTTGACACGTCCTTGTACTATGGGAACGTGTTTCAGYTTGTGTTTGCTTCTTAGAGGGGGTGGATTGCATTATTCTTCCTTTACTCATTTTCCTGTCATTTTTTGAATAATGGATTCATTGTATTAAAAACTTTATTTCACTTCACTTTTCATTCATTTCTTCACAAGGAAAGTAATGAGAGAGTGGAACAGGTTACCCAGAGAGGCTGTGTCATCATCCGTACATGGAGATGGTCAGTACTTGGCTAAGCAGGTCACAGTTGGCCTGATCTAGTGTTGGCAATAATCCTGCATCACCTGGGAGGTTGGACTAAATGACCTTCGAGGTCTCTTTCAGCCAGCGCTTCTGTGATTTTGTGGGGTACATCATCTGGGGTACAGAAGAGCACCTTTGAAATGTTTTAATCCAAGGTTTGGGGTTTTCATCTTTAAAACAGTGACGCATAATAATAAAAATTGCTTTAAGATGGAATATCTGTTGTTTGGGTACTTGGTTGATTWTATCGCTGTATGCGTGCTACAATTTGTAATTCAGGTTTCCTGACAGCTCAAAGTTCGATTGACTTGTGCATGTTGTTAAACTGTATCCTGAATTTGCACTGAGCAGTAGGTGAGCAGRACTTTTTCTGCCATTATTTGTCATGATAGCTTGTAGTCACTGAGCTCAGAGCAGAGATATTTTTTCTCTGTTTGTGAAAGAATTCTGGTGGGCTGCTAGGTAGTGTGTAAAAATAAATTTCCCAACTCCAATGCAGAGGACAAAAAGTCTGGGGTTGCATGTGAAGGTAGGAAATGATGTGAACATTACTGCAGTTAATGCTGAGAAGATCATGGAGACTTGGAAAGGGAGACAAAAACAGTGTCCTGGATCTGACTCTGGATTTTTACATTACTGCTGTTGAGCCTGTTAAGATACTCAGAGATTGGGTTGTCCTAATGAAAAGGAGTATTTTGGCATTGTTGCAATTTATAAGGCAAATCCATTACACCAATGTGTATCTCTCCCTAAAAAGGATTTTTCTTAGCAAAGCAGGAACTTCTCTACAGTCCATGGCTACATGTCGTACTCAGGTTCAACTTGGCCAGCATCTGTATGTTCACAACTGCTGTGGGATTCAGCAAAAAAGGACCTTCCAGGAGAGCAGGCAGGTGCCTCCAGCTGTAGGGGTGGCCAAGATGCTTCTCCTCACCCTTACTTGCTGCAGGCTTTTCTCTTGTTCTGCCCGGGTTTACCTTGCCCCACGCATGCAGCAGTTATTTCAGGAGAAAGGGATTGTGGCAGAACTAAGGTCATGTCTGTTTGGTACCTGGTAGAGGCGTTGTGATAACCTCTTCTGGCCGAGGTGGGACTGTGTGGGCAGAGGTTAAAATGCAGTGTACGTTGGCAGAAAGAGATTGGTGGTGGACGTAGCTACTACGCCTCCTCGAAGTGATATAAATTAAGGTGGTGAAAAGCACTCTCTTATCGTCAGAGTTTCATCATGGCATAAGTCTGTTGGCAAGGGTGATCTCACACTCCTCGCTGAAATAAATATGCCAGCAGAATTTCACGGCATGGACTAAAAAAATCCAGTTTCTCTTCCTAGCTAAACCAATCTGCTGCTGGCTGGAGATAACACCTCATCTTCCTCAGCTTCCCCGTGGGGCTGACCGTGTAGAAAATACCTGTCCCCTGTTGTCCCCCGTTGTCACTGCTGAGCGGTGGTGCTATGGCCGGGGCAGCAGCACCGGTGGGGTGRCCACGCATGGCACCGCTCACGGTTCAACCTGCCTGGTCACCGCAGGCKAGACCACGGCCGAGCTCCCCCCCTCTGCCCTGGCATCTGGGGTGCTCTGGGGTGGTGGTCCCATTGCCCGGGTGCCCGTTGTCCGCCCTTGGCAGAGGCTGGCGGGGCTCTGTGCGGGGACTTTTTTCCTCTTGGTACATAGATTTTGATTTTTGCCTTTCAGCATAGATATCAGCTAAATCTTCAGCACGTGACCTCTACTGCAGCGCCCTTAAGGCTCTCCTTGTTGCCTCCTTGTGGTTGTTCCCAGTGAAAGAAAAGTCTAATTTTGCTTACAGGCTTTCAGCAAAAGTCTACCTTCTCCAGTTACCGAGAGCYCCTCCGCTATCGGGCACCGTTTGGTGGCTGTAACACAGGAGATAATGCTGCTGACAGTAAAGTAGATATTTTGATCGGTGGAATTAATTTATAAAGAATAAGAAATGCTGTTATGTTACTGGTACAGCTTAGAGGTGGGGAAGCGTAGCACTGGGAAGGAAAGCCCTTGGCTCTAACAGAGGTGCAAGAGCGGGTCTGTAGGCTGCTGCTGAGCCCGGAGATTGTGGAAGTGCATCCTCGGTCTGGAAGTACATCAAGCTACAGACAGTCCATTCTTCTTTCATTCGTACATTATATGCCGTTAATATTAACTGCAGATGCAAAGGACATCTCTTGACATTTACAAAATGTTACTGCGCTTTGTTCTTGTACAGGTGGCCCTTTGCTTCTCCTTGGAATAGTTAGGGACTGCTTAAGCAAGTGACAGTGAAAAAATGTGAAGACAGAAACTGTTCTGTCAATAAACTCCCACTCTGACTAATGGGATCCCATTCCCCTGCCACAGGCTCCCTTCTCACCCGGGCTCTTCTGCGAGGTCTCAGTGGTGTGGATGTCTGTGCTTATTTAATGAAGAATTAGGAATTAGGTGTCTAGACCGATTCGTTACATAGCAGCAGGACTAGAGTGATTCTTCCTCCGCTAACAGGTTGCATTTGTTCCTGACCTGGGCCCTAATGAATGTAGCAGCAACAGGTAAAACCCTCTGTAATCATTAAAAATCCAGGGGATTACCCAGTTTGCATTTAAAATATATTCTAATGCCCACTTAAGTTTGCATTCTTTTATTGTTGCCCAAATATAAATATTACTCTTAAGTTGTTTGAAACAACTTCCTTCCCCTCTGCAGTGTCTTATTAACAGGTTTGTTAATTGAGTTGTGCCCCACTGTGAGTCAGTATCTGTATGCTAAAAAGGGATGTTAGTGATGCTAGGGTGTGCATCTGGCCGAGTTATCCAGCCTTAGGTGTTATATATCCTCTCTCATAGAGCTTTCAACATTTTTGTATTTTACTKTTGTTGCTATTACCATTATTGCAGGGGACATTCTGTCCCTGGCTTGGCGTCTTCTTTTTCCCCGCCCTCATTCTTGTCATTAATCTCCCTATTYCGTTGTTCATAATGCAAATATTTACACTTCATTTAACAACATGACCAATGATTTCTTCAACAAAAAAGTCCTTGTAGGGCAGTAGATCCTCGTGGATAATCTAATACCAGAGACTGCAAACTCTTAAAGTCAATCAAGCTTTAAAATAGTGGCTAAACACCTCACCGAGATACCCAACCAATCTGTGAACCATTAAGGCTACAGTAATAAAGTGAAATATTTGCCATCTGATTATTTACGCTTGCTTTGTTTAATTATAGTTTGAAAATGAGATCATCACGAAACTGGATCATGAAGTGGAAGGAGGCAGAGGAGATGAACAGTACAAAGTGTTATTTGACAAAATGTAAGTGTTGATCAGCGGCGAGATTTATGTCACAGTAAATTCAGGAGAGAGAGCAATTAGGCTACAATGAACTTTGTAGCCCAGAAATAATTAAAATCTGTTAATGATGCACAACATTTAAAATTGCACCTGAGTCAAGGTTTTTTCTGCGTGTGATTAACAAGGCGAATGTAATTGGTTTTTCAGTCTCTTGGAGCACTGCAGAAAACACAAATACCTTGCTAAGAGTGGAGAAACTTTCGTGAAACTTGTGGTCCGCTTGATGGAGAGGTTGTTGGACTACAGGACCATAATGCACGATGAGAACAAGGAGAACCGCATGAGCTGTACTGTCAACGTGCTGGTAAGCAAAGAGAAGTCACCAGCCTGAAAYGACTACTGCATTCTTAAT
This sequence comes from Oceanodroma leucorhoa, assembly GCA_030449065.1. Classification (NCBI taxonomy): domain Eukaryota; kingdom Metazoa; phylum Chordata; class Aves; order Procellariiformes; genus Oceanodroma; species Oceanodroma leucorhoa. The sequence goes on from JASVER010000017.1 coordinate 12,084,613, forward strand.
TTTGCACCTTTAACAGAAGATTTGTGTAAAACAGAGTACGTGGCGGGATTCTCATGAAAGTTTGAAATACTTCTGGGGTTTTTTTCCTTTTTTAATGAAGTTGACTCTRTGAAAACATGGGTTATTACTTCTTTAACTGATTTTAAGGAAAGATTTAAAAAGAGTTTCAGTTTCAGGGCCTGATCTTTGGGGGCTGTTCATTGACATTTACAATTGATATGTGAACAACTTTATGCAGAAAACCACTTTGACATACAGAACATTGCAGTAATATGCAGTTTACTGCTGAAATTTTCATGCCTTTGCCATGCCTTTGAATTCCCATTTGTATTCTGCTTACTGCTCAGCTTCCGTATTCAAAATTTTTGAAGAAATTTGAGCGTTACTATTCCATTCACAGCAGAAAAAGCTGGGGTTGTTTTCCTCACTGATGTGAAATTTCCTCCTCATAATTCCAGAAATTCTGGAGTATCTACTCTGTACTACAAACCTTTGTCCATTTAGGCTAGAGTTGGAAGCAGCAGAAGTTGTCCCCATAGCGCACATCACGCTCTTCAGTGGAAGCATTGGAGTATGAGATTTTACTAGCACAAAATCAATGCATATGGAAAAATGTCAAAATAAATTTTAGAGACCCTCAAACATAGTACTAGCTAGATGTGATTTTTCCAATAGGACCCAATATTAAACTGTTAGTCACTAAGGATTCAGAGCTTTCATCCCTATATCATTATCAAAGCTTTTATTTCGCTTAAATATGTGGGCACAGACAGTGTTAATCATCGATGTGATATGGCTGATAGATCTTGTTCAGGCTGGTTTGGAAAGATCTGAGTAAATAGTTTGTAGCTTTAGCACTTGCAAGTAATGCAAAGCCCTCAGCTCGTGCAGCGCAGCCTTTATGCCGCACTATCGCACAGGCTGTAAATGAAACGCTGCCCGTTAGAACGGGAGAGAAGATAGAGACATCAAATCAGAAAATGGGATTTTATTTTTAGTTTGTTTTTCCTCTCTGTGCACATCAGAAAGCATCAGAATGTTTAAGAAATGGGAAAAGAGGAGGAACTTGGAGAGTTGTCACTGGCTGTTGATCTAGCAAGTGCCGTTAGGCTGCCCGCAGAAAATTCGTACCGTCCTCCCGAGCAGAATATGAGTTAGAAAAGCCTGCCAGTTCGCACCAAGCAAGATAGGAAATAAAAAATGACATACACCATACGCTCTAAAACATGACAGTTTATAAAACTGGGAAAATATCCTTAGGAAGGTGAATATATTTCTCCTTCCCTTCATCATAATACTCTGAGTCTCCTCTTAGTAATTCTTGCAATACCAACCGCAGGGGGACCGATGGCACACTTAGGGGTTGGTTTTGTTTTCTCTAAGTGTCTCTAACAGCATCTCCTGATGCTGATTTTTGTCATCTGAATTTTTCAAGTATTTGCAAATGATAAATTTTGTGGGCGATTTACTGCTGTCAAGTTAAATCGCTGTGAGGTATCCACACACAACCCTGCCGCTGAAGTCTGCGGGAAATGCAGGAAAGCATCACAGGGCAGAACTTTCCTTCATTTTCAGCAGGCGTGATTTAAAACCTTAGCTTGATTTTAAAATCCCATTTGCCCTCCAGGGCCAAGACAGTCTTTTCATCATTCTCCATGCACCTGAAGGGAGATTTATGCCTCTGCAAAAATCCTACCCAGGGCTGATACTCAACACCGTTCCCACCTGAGGTCTCAAAGAGTTCTTAATTGGGGCATTAATGATGCAGAGGCTTTCACAGGATTAAGTTTGTCTGTATTGACTATAGCTTAAGTCAGGGTTTTGATATCGTTTAAGCCAGTGCAGCACACACGCGTGGGCCAGCGCAGTGTCAGGGGGACGTGGGAACTCGCATCCAAAGATGGGGCAGGAGCCGGGAGTGCTTTTGGGGAAGATGGAGCTGCAGTAAATGTAATGCGTGTCGGTGTCAACCTGCTGCCCAAAAGCCTCTTCCGATTATGGTTGGCTTGACATTGCTTCTTGAGCTGCATCAGAAGAGCAGAGCAGCTGGCAGCAATATTAGGATAAAACGGTTTTATGTTACTGGTCCCTCCAACTCAGAAGTCTCTTCTACTTTAAAAAAACCAAACAGAACACAAGTAAGAAAAAACAGCAGAATTTTTTCACGTGGTTCAGTTTGTCTTTCAAGTTGAACTCAAAACCAATGAGCAGTTATGTCAACTAAAATGGTATATCCACTGAATAACCCGTCATTTCCAACTCCGGTAGGTAGAGTCTATCTTGTGTTTCAGTTCTCTTTGAAGGGAACAGTTTTGGATTGGGCTTGTGCATCTATTAGTGGCTACTCAGACTGGTTTAATTTAGCATTGAAATATATTGTAATTCAGTGCAGGAGATATGTCTGTGTGTTTTGTTTTCTTAGATATATTTTAACTTTTGAAGGCAAACTTTAAATTAAATTCAGAAATGCCTTTAATATCTTGCCCAATTTATCATATCTTGTATTTACAATATTTCTAGTGTTAACTAGTTTATCTCAAGACTGGAGGCATTCAGACATTTCTGAAGAGAGTGATGATAATGTGTGGCATAGGAAGCCAGATAAATAACACTAATCTAACTTTTTCTTTCCAAAGAAACTATTAGAATTCAAGGGCGGATGATGTGTTGCTCAACTAAGGTTTGGCGTTCTAAATCCATAGAACAACTGTTGCTTAAAAATTATGTTTTTGTATATTACAAAATTTCAACTGAAAAGGGTTAATGATGTGTGACTTGCAAATGCCAGAAGCAAATTTCTAGCAGTACTATTCTTGCAAATTCTTAACCTTTGCAATGAGACATAAGCCCTAATACGCTATCATGAAACATCACAGCATTAGACTTTATAGGTTAAATAACTTGTGTTCTATCACTAGAGGCAAATTTCATTTTGCAGTTTTGAGGTTGATGTTATGCAATTATGAATTTTTAATTTAGAGCATGTTCTGTATACATTTCAGACTGTGAAATCAAAGACTTTGTAACAAAGTTATGTTGTTTTTCAGAATTTCTACAAGGAGATTGAGAGAGAAGAAATGTACATAAGGTTTGTAAACATGACCTGTGACAAACTCTGCTTGACTTACTGTAGTGTAATTGGAGAAAATTAAGTTCATATTAAGCAGTCACTTGGGGGCTGGAGGGAAAGAAGTAATGAAAAAGCATACCTTTACTGAACCTTAAGTACCTTCAAAAGCTTATCTTCTCTGAGAACAGTGAGCATTAGAACATTAGAGTCATGAGATTTTTTTTGTCCCCCTTCTCCAACTCCTGCAATTATATTATGATGAACACTGAAATACTCAGGAGTGTTGTCACATGAAAAAAATAAGTAAGTCAAAAGAAAACTGAGCAAAGAAATAATTCTACTTGCTGGTGAGGTACAAAATATGTGACTTGAGGTAAAAAGGGCGATTAAATAATATCACGACTGATACTTATTTTAAATTTAAAGCTTTTAGGAACCTTTCAAAATCTATTTTCACACAAAGTAAAAATGGTAATATGTCGTTGTGCTTTTTGTAAACCTCAGGGTTCCTAGTCCTCTATTTGTACTTTAGCTTAAAATTGGCTAAACTGTTGTGCTAAAATGATGAAGCTTGTGCTTTTTACTGCTATTTTAGGTGTCTAAATATTATTCATTAATTCATTCTCAGATGCTTGTTACCTTTTTGGAAGAATTTTCACTTGTGAACTCGCTTCCTGTTGTTTAAATTGGTTTAATTATTGCTTTATTAATTTGCAAAAAGAAAATAAAATCTAGCAAAAGGCAGGATTGATAACTGTGGACAAACACATAAAGTTGTGAGTTTGCCCTATTCACTATCACAAACTGTCTCTCACTGTCAAACCCCCACCCCAATTCTCTCCTATTTCTGTTTACAAACTTATAATGTATCATAATGAATATCAAAGTTCTGTATTTTCACTGGCTTTTTCAAAATACAATTCTAATAGGTGTTTGGTTTGTTGGGGTTTTTTTAAATTGTCATTAGAAAAAACAAAAAACAAATTAAGAGAAGCCCCTTCCAGAGGTGTGATGATATTGAAGTTAAGGAAGAATACTTATATATCTGTCTCCATAGCTGAACAATTAGAGGAATAGCTCTTGCACAAAATCTGTATTGGATTCATTACGCATCATTTATATGTATTGGAAAAATACCACAACGGAAATGCAAACAGTCCTAAAGGTGTCTGCACGCAGAAATATGAGCTTTAAATAATCCCACATATATTTAGTTGTTTGAAGATAGGGTTGAACCGTCATAATCTTCAAAATACATCATTTAGTAACTTTTAAGAACCAACCTTTTTTAAGAACCATTGTTTTTACTACTTGCAGATATTTGTACAAACTGTGTGACCTGCACAAAGAATGCGATAACTATACGGAAGCTGCCTACACGTTACTTCTGCATGCAAAGCTTCTTAAGGTAAACTCCAAAATACATTGCAAGTTTTGAAAATCATCTTACCAATAGTAGTATTGTTTGTCAGTCTTGGAACATCTGCACTTTAAACTGATTAACAATTGTGTTCTGCTTCTTAGGTCAGTATTATCTTTTGCACATGCAATGCCTACATGCAGGAAGCCAGCCCTCTGCCATTAGCGTACGTCAGAGCACGCTTTACTCCTCTTGATCTGAAGTGAATGGAAGCATGGTCAAGTCAAGACCACAAGCTATAAATTGCAAAGCTGCAATTCAAATTTCTTTTAAATATCAAAATTCTGTAATGTGTGGAAGCATCTGAACATATATTTCAGTAAAGCAGCTCTCTGCAGAGTTGTTTTTGCAAACGCAATACAAGGGAGTGCTGGAGAGTGTCCTCAAGTGCTCTTGGGTATCTGTAGATTCAGTTTTGATTTTGAAAAATTAGAGATTCAAGTAGTCTTCTTTCCAAGCTCATGCCTTTAAAAGGTACGTGTAATTTTAATGCGGTATTACACAGCTTATAGCACATTTAAAGAGACATAACCATATTGCTGCTGTTCAAAGAATGTTTTGGTGTAACCTGCAATATATGTAAATAAAATGTTTTATCTGTGCAAGGTGTACGTAAATAAAGCATTTGAGTTTTTAACACTATATAGTGTCAGTCAGAAATGTAATGAAGCTATATTTCATAAGCATTAGTCTCACTGAAAACTTTCTGGATAGATGGTGTCGTCTCTAACATGCAGCTTCTTTCCGTGATTATGTCACAAACGTGGCAGCACGTGCCAGCTGTGTTCCGGGTGTTTCATACAGAGGGATGCTGCACTTAACAGTGGACACTTGTCTCAGGCAATCACATGTTTACAGTAATCTAGTCATCAGTAAATTAGTAGGAAGGAGTTTTACGTTTTAATTCTAAAAAGCAGTCAATAGAAAAAGTAAAAATCTAAATTTCATAAGAATTAGTGTTTTCTGAAACGTTTGCTTTAGTCCCGTTCTTCTTCCTCACATCTCACCACCCACAGTGAAATCTTTCTCTCTCCAGGGAGACCTGGATCTCTTTCTGCTCCCCTCACGGACGGTAGCGCCCGCAGTCGTATGGGGCAGAGAGACAGGGACAGAATAACTGAGAACTGCGTTTTCCCCTTGATCTATTTCTCATGCCATTGGCGAGTGCGTTGCAGCCTTCGGTATTATTGCAACCTTCAGTATTATTGCAACCTTCGGTATTATTGCAAGCCTTTGGTATTATTACAGAAGCTATGCTAATGGCACCCCATTTCGTAAAGGAAATTTATCTCATTCTAAGCAGTGAATTGTTCTTAGCAATCTTGGATTTAATCTAAGCATTCCCAAGTGAAATGCGAGTGTAAAATACCTATTTTGACAAGTTGAAAAGTGGAAGGTGTTAGATGAAATGCTTCTAACGGATGCACTGAGAATTATACGTACCTCAAAGCCGAGTAAACTGCATCCAAGCTATAATAAGACTAAATATGATGCAGAGCGTACATGTGCAATTTAAATTAAGACACTTTGAAATGTATTTACTGTATTTTAAAATAAATAGAGGGTTATTACCCAAGAAAACATCAGTAAGATTCATCTGGAGTGCAAAAGCACTGTAGCAATAGCTTTATTCATTATTAAAAGCAGGGGCAATTGTTGGACACAGCCTGCTGGATGCAGTCACTCCTTTGGTAATGAAATTTTCTGTGCTGAGACGTGTCAGAGGTGGAGATGTGAGGAGGTGGCTCTGACGCCTTCAGTCTCACAGACTGGTGCAGCGGGTTGCCTGTGGGTAGTTCGAGCGAGTAACTCACTGAGTCTGTGGCTAAAAAGATCTCTCTTATTCCCACGAGGGACGTAAAACAAGACTGCCAAATTGTGTAATGCTTGCTCATCACGCTTTACGTGAATGAACCTTTTAGACAAGATAAAGCATTCATTCCCTTCCACAGGTGCTGCATTTTCTGCAAAAATGATGGAATGAACCATGCCATAAAATGTCATTCAAACTTTTACCTGTTATGGCTTGAACTTGTTAGTCAATATGCTTTATGTGACCTTAAATCAGCGTTTAGCCAATTCTGGTTTTTCTTACAGAATGTCTTCAGAGACCAGACGAGTAACTTAATATACTCCTTTAATTTACTGGAAAGAAATATCCAGTTTTCTTTTCTTATAATGCAAATCGATAGGAGATGGCAAATGTAAGGGTAGCATTTGTCGCATTTTTCATCACTAAGTGGATGTTTGTTTATAAATATAATTACATTATAGTTTGGGATTATTTTATTATAAAAGTGTATCAATCTATCTAATACAATATCCCATTACTACCAGCAGTTAGCAGTGGAGTTCAGTATTGCTTGAGCAGCAGCAATATTGTGGCATGTGTAACTTTAAGCAATTGAGTTTTTCTGTCAAACCTTGAGGACAGGATTTTCAATGACACTCATCGTTGGCGTATATTTCATCACACTGATTTTAATGGGATCACATTTAGGTCAAGACTGAGAGCTTTCCAGAATTTCACCTTTAAATTTGCGAGAAGGCTGTCTCTGTGGAGAGAGAGCCGCCATCATTTTCTCCAGATCACTGCAAGCTGATGAAGTGCACTCAAGAAAAGAGACTTTAGTTTTGTTTTTAACCYGTTTAGCCAAAATTAAGATGTTCAAAACTAATAGAAGATAGTGGCTCTTTGTATGCTGAAAAAAATGCCATTGCATTGCAGACTTCGTGAAGCTTGTGTTGCTCAGAAACACAAAGTTGTCAAAGTTGTCTGCTTTAGCTAAACACAAACGTTTTTGCCAAATTAAGAAGTAATTGGGTGAAATTTAATAACATACAGGAGGTAAAACTGGATGATTTAACAGCAATCCTGTGAATCAGTCTGCTGATATTTAGCTGAATTTCTTCTTTTCCAAAAGTTACTTTATTTCTGTGGGCAATCCTCCTTCTATAGTAACTTTGATTTTCAGAGAAGAAAGTGAACAGTTCTTTAATTAATTTAGGTTTTGAACTTGGTTTCTTAAGGCAAGAAGTCCTATTGGAGCACCTGTCCCTGTCTCTCTTTCAATCTATGAGAAGTTCCATTTGATTTAGTGGAGGTTTGTGATTTGATGTGATAGAGATTTGAGAGTCTCTAAGGTATTCATTTCCTGCTAGCCTCATGAAAATAGATCGCTGTGGAAGGGTAGGATATGGTACTAGTATCCTGTCTAGGGAAAAGGCTCCAGTATTGTCTCATTCCCAAGTAGATCATAGGGAATATTAGTGGGAGGAGAGAAGGGAGGTGAAGAAGAGGTGATATGGATACTGGATTCCAGAGGCTTCGTTTGCATCTATCCCTTAATGGACGCCAGAATATGCAGGTGCAAGGGAGCAAGCTGTAGGGAATTGCTTGGTCCTCTCAGGTCTAGGAGGAAATCCATTTAATATCTGTGCCTTGCTCCTCATCCGTTGGGCATTTGCTGGAGGAGCAAGAGCTACTAATTGCAGACAGGCTGTATACAGTTAGTTGCGCTTTTCCATGCCTCCAAATGTTCTCTATAAATTTCAGCCATTGAATTTCTGTGCCTATAGTCCTTTCCATTTGTATTGATGTATCTTGGCTTCGGGGCTTCTCTCGACATAAATCTGCTAGTATTCATTATGCATCCAGCAGGTTGTACCCATCAGCAGGTCAAGGTCAGTCTCATCAAACTCACTGAGGAGAGGAAGCCACCTCGAGAAACTTCCTTCCAGCTGATATATGTAATTAGCCTCCAATTACAGCATTCAAATAAATGGTCCTTTTGCCCAAGGAATCAAAGTACACAACTGCAAAAAAAATCTTTGTTAGTGCATGAGCTGTGGTACCGCTTCTTTAAATAAAAGATGTGTATTTTATGTAGCCTAATTTTACTGACATATTTCATAACTTTTGATTTGCTTTCACTTTTCCCCTCTTTCTTGTTTGATTTAGTGGTCAGAAGAAGCATGTGCAGCACATCTTACCCAGCGGGATGGATACCAGGCTGCTACTCAAGGACAGTTGAAAGATCAGCTATATCAAGAAATTATCCATTACTTTGACAAGGGCAAGGTAAAAAGGGAAGAAAAAAGTCCTAATATGTTTCATTGCCTTTCTCTCTAACTTGTATGTTGAATAGTAAACATAGTTTGCATTAGATGACCTTCAGGGAGCTTTAAACTTGCTGCAAGTTATTTGGAGTGCTTTATGTAAACGGTTCACCAGCTAGCACCTAAAGGTAATAATACTTTTAAAAAAAAGTAAAAACAAAATCAGTGGTACATTTATAACTGCTGTGTTAAGGGTAAATATATGTGCATATGATGCCATGGAGAAAATAGAAAAGTGATGCATGTAATTTGGGGGACTGACTTTTTCTGGCAGTTGCAATAGCTAATGCAGTCCTTCAGCTACCCGTGTTTTTTCCCATGTACACAAAATAGTTCCCTCAGAGGATGGATGTCTGCGGTTCATATTGTAAGAAGGCAGAAGTGTTCTCAGATGAGAGTATTTCATTACAGTTGCATCTTTTATTGCAAGATGAATTTGCATTTGGCATTGCACGGTGGGAGGGGGAGAGTGCTGGTGTTACCTGTCCACAGGGATAAGGGAGACAGGGAGATGTAGGGATGTATCAGTGTTTGGATAATTCATGCACAAAATGTTTCAATACAGAAGTAGAGATCTCTTGGTCAGAATATTCCAGAAACTTAAACTTGGGTTTTTCAAAGCAATCTTTGTTGCATAAATGTAGAGCAAACAGAAATGTCATTTTCTAGTAGAACTAGAATATTATCCAACCAGTTCATGTTTTCCAAGTAAGTTTTTAGCAGAATCAGATTAGTATTTTGATAGAAACATTGCTGGAAAGGTCAAATTTTATACCTTATCTTAATGCAATATTTAGAAGTTGTTAATAAATGATGCTAAAAATATCGTAATTCTAGACTGTGATGGAGTTGGGCTACACAAACAGGCTGCGTGGGGCTGGGGTTTGTGTGGGTGCCTTGGTGCTTACGCAGCGGATAGCATTGGTTTCCACCGCACGCTTCTGCTGCCCAAAAAGCTTTTACTAACCCTTTGACAGCGGGAAGGGAGAACCTCGTTAGAAGTAGGGTCATAGCTGACTTAAAAGTATATTTTAATATTACATTCCTCTCTGGAAAGGGAAAGCCAGAAGTCGCATGTTTTTATTTTGTTGTTTTACGTCTTTATGGCTTCACAGTTAGTCTTTATGGTGCTAGTATACCGGCGGTGGGAATTATTCTTCTGAGCACTGGGCCAATGCATTTTAGCTATAAATTAAAAGCTGCAGCCTCTTTTACATCTATATTGAAAACAGCCTGTCTTAAAGTTGTACCCACCCGTTTCTGCTGATAGCACTAATGAGCTGTTTATATAAACAGCCGGCAAAATACCTGCTGCTTACTTTTCAGCCTGCGCCACATTACCCAGCACGGCATCCACGCTTGAGAGACGGTTGTTAGACTGAATAACCGTTCTTAATTTTTTCACATTTTACAGCTAGAGAGAAGGCTCTGCCTGCTTTCAGAGGAAATAGCACTGAAAATGCTGTTTTTGCTTTCCCTCATAGTTAGATTAAACAACTGAATCTTCATTATTCTAAAAATTTTTGGTGAACAATGATATCGAAGGGACCACTGTGGTTACTTATTCCTATTTCTTTGCATAACTCAAATCATAGGACTCCTGTGTGATTTTTCCGTGTGTGTGAGGAGATGATTCATTTTCAAAGCACTCTTTCCTAGTAACAGATATTTCTTCTTTCATTTTCTGGTCACTCCGGTTGGTGATAAATTTTCGTATTGTTCAATGAAAAGAAAAAAAAATAAAAATCAATATACACTGAGGATATGAGCGTCTTACATGAATTTTCAAATGTCAGGAAGCTCAAAGTTGAGGTTTCCACAGTAGAGTTAAGTTAATCCTCTCATTTGGGATGTTCTGACATTAGGTTAAATCAACTGCCTACATTTACCTATGCAGTTTGCAAATGTAGTCCAGCAGCTACTTTAACTATGCCATTCCGTGATCAGTAACACATCTGAAATAGTATTTGCTGTGCGTTTTTAGAAGACTGTACCGATACACTAACCAATTTGTCTTTTTTTTACCATAATTGCCCAGCTGTGTCTCTACCTGGCAATTCATTTGGGGTTGATCCCACTACTTTGCTTTCTCTTCCCATAAAGTTAACAAGAGATGTCAAAAGAAGGTAATTTTACCCTGGGCAGCTGTAGAGCTACTTCCAGGCTTTTACAGAAGCTCAGGAGTTTTATTTTAAAGTTGTTGTTGAGACCGTGCCTCTTCCACTGCAGCCTGCCTGATGGGCAGCGGTGGACTTGAGGGGGGAGGTAGATGTGGTTAGAAACATTCTGTAGAAGAAATGGAGGAGAGRAATTTCCTAAAAGGCGACACTTGGTTTTAAAACGTTGGCTTTTTTTTTCTAAAGGATGGTGTAGTTCAGCCTCTCAAAAATCATGACCCCTTTCTCTTAGCGGAGTAATTTCCCAAGAGGAATGCACAGTGCACTTTTCAAGTGAAGACCAATCATGAGGCTTATTCCCTAAATATTAGGGTGCATGGCGAGGTGAATTTAGAGGAAGGTATAATCCTCCAAACACAGGCTGGAATGGAGTGGACCTCTCACTTCTAGACCAGAAGTGCCTGAGAAGTTTGTAATTTAATAATACGGAGTGTGGGCTTGCACTGAAAGCGGGATTTGATTCCTTATTAGTAATACTTTTCATTACTCTTCTAAGCTCCTTGTTTCCAAAATGAAATGTTGTTACTTCCAAGTTTCCCTAGTATATGCACAGTTTTCCCTCCTAGATTATTATTCTTCACTGCGTTGCGCTTCCCAGTCTCATCTCCATCTCTCTTGGCTTTTGCCCTTAAAAGCCTTATCCTCACACTTATCACGGCAGTCTAACCCTCCCTTTGAACTGCTCTGAAGTGTTTGTTCTTTCTATGTTTTGCTGAAGCTTTGTAATTTTCAACAAAGCCCTTAATCCAGGGAATTCACTGAAAATTGGTGGGTTAGAGTATCTCAGGACRAGAAGGAAAAATAGTGGCGGGAATAAAGTGATGAGGGATGAGGGGTGAAATTTTGCCCGTGTGGAGCAGTTGATGTTAGTCAATGTTAATGAACTACTGAAGCCAGGAAATACTCGGTGTCATTAACAAAGGTAAGATATTATTTTTAAACAGGCTTGTGTGGTCTCTGGAGCCGTAAAGGAAGCAGCAGCATTCTTATTCCTGCACGGTAAAATGTACAAACAGCAACAGGTTTCAAGTTTGCCAGTGGATGCCGCAGTCTATAAATCAGTACCTGTTTTCCACTGCTCCTTCATAAATTGAAAGCGTTGGTCCCGGGGAGAAAAAAGCAAATAAATGCACACTGCTCATTTATTTCTGCTCCTCCTTCCTTCCCCCTCTCCTTCCCCCACCCCAAAAGAAAGCTTTTACTGTTTTACTGGAACCATAAAACACAAAATATTTGAAACTACACAGTAAATGCCATGCTTTGGCTCAAAATGTCTTTTTTCCRGATCATGGGATGGCATCAAATGGCTTTTTCTCCCATCTCACAAAATAGTGGTGAAATTCACCTGTCTGCAAAAATCGGYGTGGGGCTCACGTCCAGCTCCTATCCCACGTCAGATCGTAAGCCCGTCCTGAGAGCTGTGAAGGACAGAGGCAGTCTTCAGAGAGGAAAGATACGGTGTTTGACCGTGTTCCAAATGAATATTGCAAGTTGTTTTAGAGGGTTTCCAACCATGGCTATATCTTACACATCTTGAATGCAACACTAGCAATAGAGAAATACTGTGTTTTAACATTTTGTTGAAAATATTAAGCTTACATGATGGTTAATTAACACTRTCTGAAATTTAAACAGCTTTGGATGTCCCTCATACATCAGAATAYTGCACGATAATATTCTTATCCTAGACTATTGCATTTTTACTGACCATTAACTCAGCAGGAGCTAAGAAATATCCTAAGATCCTCCTTTGCTGCTATTAAAGAACCTCAAAAACTAAACTGGATGCTGCAGTCCTTTCTGGGCAACAGGGAACCCAGCTTCAAAAGTAAATTAAATTGCTAGGTTTTCCCTAAAAAGATCTCCTGCATCCTCAAAGTCTTTCCCATAACAATTTGCAGCTCGTGTCTACACAACTAAATTCAGGCTATACACATTTTTCTTACGCCTTCAGTACAAAAGAAGCATTTTCCTTCCACTATCGCCAACCTCTCTCTCTGGTACACTCTCCAGATAAATTGTTTCTCGCATTAATGAGTTGTACATCGTACAAATCCTGTGTAGTAGCTCCCCGTTCGGCTCATTCCTCCAGAAGACCTGCCATGTCCTGGGCAAACCTGGGAAACCTTCCAAGGCAGGAAATCTGCGCGGCAGCAGATTGGGAGTTATTGACCTTCAGGAATATAGATTCCATTTATCAGGATCCTTTGCCACAAACACGAGTCCTCACCTGAATAAATTTGCTCCGTAGTAAACAGAGAAATTTTTCAGAGGGTTGTGCAGGGGATTTTAAACACACGGTTCCTGCTTCTGTTACGACGTTGGAAAAATTACCAGCTTTGGTTTTGTTTGCAGGGACGTTGCGGGTGGTGTGCTCCAGCTGCACGAACGGCCGAGGGAAAAGCCGGGTGGTTAATGGACTCGTGGGCCTCTGGAGTTCAGGGCACTTGACATTTTACAAATTGAGTCTTAGAATACAAGTTCTTGGTGTTCCTTCAGAGGATTGAACCGGACAATTGGATTTCAAAATAGAGATGTTGGGGCGGAGTGGGGTTTTTAAGAGGTAATAGCAACACAAAGTAGGTGCTTTTCTCAAAGACAGGTCCCTTGGCTGGAGAGGGGCCAGGTTAGAGGCTGACAAAAATTGAAAGGATCTTTTCCCATGGTGAGGCACTTGTATCATGTATTTGCAGTGTGATAGAAAAAGGGTAGTTTTGTATCTTACCTATACCTGAAAGTGTTCCATTAAAAATAATTTGACAAAATATGAGCAGTATAACTTGTAAACTAACCTCTAAAGAATTTTTAAAGTAATTCCAATAATTTAAGCCGGAAACAAGTGTTGTTCATATCTGATTTTTTTCCTGTTCATCTCCACTTACAGATAGRGGAATGGATATTAGAATGGAAGAATGTTAGGGTTGTGCAATTACTGTGTGTATATTGGAGGGGAACTAAATCTATACCATAATTAATTTAAGGATTCATTTTTTAGGCTCTGAAACAGTTATAGAATTCATTATTAATATTTATATTCMGTATCATCTAAAGGGTTTGATCAGGCTGAGGGAGGCACAACGGAAACGTAGCCTCTGCTCCGGAGCGTTTACAGTCTCAACTGACAGGGATGGCAAGGGGGGGAAGAAATAATCACAAAAAAAAAGATTTAAGTCCGCCAAAGTCATTGTTTGTGCTGCCTGCAGGCATTTACATGTACGCAGTGCCTTGGGCGGCACGGGTCTGGTTTTGGTGGGCTCCTGGGCCTTGCAGCAGTAGAGGGGACAGTGGCAGTCCGGGACGGGCTTGCTGCGGTGTGAYGCCTGCGGGGGCACGATGGCACGCACCTTGGGCAATACCAGTGCGGCGTTCAGCCCCTCGGCTCCTCTCCTCCCCTCCTCTCTCCCGCCGCTAATCCAGAATCCCCTGCCTCTTGACAGCCAGGTGTAATTAGCTTGMATTAAATAGCAGACAGCCTTAGTACTGAGCCGGTGCTTTTGGTTGCCCGACGTGCTTTGGAAACGTGTCGCAGTGTCTGTGGGAAGCACTGAATGAGTTTGTTTACAGTGTCGATGCAAATGTGAATTTATTCAGGCTTCCATTTATTTCCAATCTTCTTCAGCTCCAAAGCTGTTTGCCTGAGATCATCTATAAATATTTTCACAACGCGAAAGAGAGTAGCAGTGCTTCGGTTTTGGAGAGGGGCTGGTTAAATCTGGAGCAAAATTATGGTAACGCCATTTTCTTTGAAATGAAAATGTGCGGAAGAAGTTATGGATGAGTGAAGTTAAAAAGAAAGTGGCAGTCAAAATGAAGAAAGGTTAAGTGATTTTGAAAGGTTTCACTGGCTGACTTACCAAACAACTGAATATTAGTTTAGTTTCTATAAATTGGTAGTATATTGCTTTTCTGAGTCAAAATTTACTCAGCCTAGTATGTGAAAATGTACTCCGTTTTCTGCAAATATGCCTTTGCTATTAAACTCATGTTAGTTTTTGTTTAGAAATAAAAATGTGCTCAGTRTCATCATTCTAGATTAGATCCATAATGCAGATAAAAACATTCAGATCTTTCCATTTGCAAAAATTGCGTTGCAGAGTGTAGAAACTGCCTGGTGATTTCCTGCAGACGTGATCCCTCATTACGGTGATTGTAATTAGTCATTCCGATGCGTTTTTCATCTTCAAGGCACTTTACAAACATGAGGTAACTCATGCACATTCCAGTCCTCTTCCCTAGGTAAATAATATTATGAATCTTGTTGTAGAAATGAGAAAAATCAAGAGAAGGGGTCGAACATCCCGTGGAGCCGTAAGGAGAAGCTAATGCAGGTTCCAGGCTCTACCACCCATGAGCATCCCTCGCCTTTCCGTCTTAAATTAGGTCACCGCTCAGTCTCTGTTTGCCCAAGCATCTGCCCGTTTGTTTTCTTGAGGACTCAAGAGCTCCTTTTCCCTCGCTTAGCCACACCAGGGTTGTTTCTGGCCCATATTTTCTCTTTACCTCGCTCCCTTACTTCAAGAGCATAAATCTCCGTTCTTTTCTCCCTGTGACCTCCTGTAACTATTTTTCCTTTTGCAGCTCCTCGTCTCCTCCACCATCAGCAGCTCCCTGCCTCTTCAGCCTGCTTCTTTCCATCCCTTCCCTCTCAATCTTTTGCTCCATCCTTGGGTTTGCGGGACAGGTCCCTCCGCTTGAACGTTGGCTCCTCGTTTCCAGGGAGGAGCAGGAATGGAGAGCAAACTGGTGGGACCCGAGCCACGTCTTGCTTTTGTGGTATTGGCATCTTACATGGGGGGGAAGGCTTACTGAGTATTCAGCCTGGCTGGGCTCTAAATTGCTAATTCCTAGGGGAAAAAAAAAAAAATATTCTAGGTCCCAGTGTTTGTGCCACTAAATCACAGGTGGCTGTGCCCTGCCTGACTCCTCAGCCAGTGCTGGCAGCAGTCTGGGTCATACTGACAGCTGTATGAACCCTTAATGTGTTACTCTTATTTTTTAAACCAGCATCTAGAACTAGGGGTTTTCCTAAAAGTCGTATTTTTTTCCAAGTTTTCCAGAARTACTAATAAATGTGATTTCAACTTGCAGACCAAAAGACAAATAAAATTCACCTAACATTGATTTTAGGCTTTGAGTGGTGGGATTTCATTTGCGTGTTTTGAGGTCTTTTGGTTTTCGGGGSTTATTGGGGGGTAAAATATTTCTGATTTACACAGTGCGTTAAAGTGGATGGAACTGGGGGGTCTGTGCGGGATGGATGCAGGGATCGGTTGTGTGCCTGAAGGTTTCCCCAGGAGCCCCGTCCCCCTTCTCTCTCCCCAGCATCCAGCTCCCACCATCTTCGGAAGTTCTGGTGCTTCATCTCAAACCCTTGGTTCCCAAAGGTGGATGTCTTCGGGGAGCGATGGGGAAACGTGTGTTCAGCCCTTTTTCTCAGCCCTCCTTCATCYGATTGCTCTTTGCAGCTGCAGCCGTCTCACTATTTCACCGGGGCAAGGAACATGTGGCCTGATGCTGAGAGGAGAAATTAGGTGGTGTGGACAGGGAATTTATATTTAAGATGAAGGGTAATACGAACCAAATGGATTTATAACTCATTCCAAATCTGATTTTTTTAATAAAGTGAGGTCAGCAGTGCCAGCCAAATTCCAGCAGCAGAGGCAGATCGTCAAGTTTGATCTTAGATAGCCTGGTGTGCTAATTTAAGCCTCTTTTTAGGTTTGAGTGGTTCTTTATATTTAGAGTAGAAAAAAAATGAAAAATACACATTTAAAAACATTCTTGCTGTTCCTCATTAAGATTGTTGGCTTCTGAAGAGCTGAAGGATATTGTTAAATTTCTTTGGGTCAGTTGAGACGGCTGCTGAATTTCATAGCTGAAGAACAAGAGAGGAAAAAGAACCAATGGAAATATAATGAATATTTGTTCAAAGCAATATCTGCAAATTGTCTGTCCTGTCTGATATAGATTATAGGTATTAGAGAGAGAGAGAGGTGATTATGAGCTATAATCAATCAATAGCATTTATCCGAAGTCCTAGGTTCCGGGGTTCTTTGTGGGCAGGCCATGTTTACACATCATTGGGTATCTAGTTGGGTTAGCAGGAATCATTTTATTTCTGAAGCAATTTGATCGTTTTACTTGATTTGCATCGAATAGAGACATGTGGGTAATGCTGCCACAGCTATTTGGCACATCCCATGCACAGTGTTTTCAGGCATGTGACACAATGCATTTTGTTGTGTTTTATTAAGATTTGTTTTATTCCAATGTTGTTGTTTAACCAAGGTATGTAATTCAGGTTTTTTGTTGTTGTTCTGTGATTTTTTTTTCAACAGATGTGGGAAGAGGCCATTGCCTTGGGTAAAGAACTTGCAGAACAGTATGAAAATGAAATGTTTGATTATGAACAACTCAGTGAACTGCTGGTAGGTTTTTTTAATGACATAGACACTGCAACAATTTTTTCAGAATTTCATTTCTAAGCTTTTAAAATGCTATTGAAAATCTCTCTTATGGCTGTAAAATGCAAAAATAGATGCCCTCTTTGGCTTTGTTGGACAAATGTTGATTAGTGGCTACCACTGGAGTGCCTGAAAACRATTGAATTTTATTTTATTTTTAGCTGAAAGAAAAATATTTCGGTAATGTTAAGCTGATTTATTTGAGGTATAAAAGGAAATTTGGAATTTAAATATAAATGGGAACATGAAAAAATCCCCATTCTCTCTCAAGTGTCTTTCCATATTCACGTTTCTTTTTTTAGGTATGAATAATCCCCAAGCGTTTGTGTCTAGAGTCAGTTATTTTTGCCCTGACGTTACCCATTCATTATGCCTGCACCATTTTTTTTTCTCCTGCTCTTCTCCAAAGAGATAAATGGCAGCTGTCACTGTCCCTCCTGACTTCTCAACCATTTTCATAGGAACTGGGACATGATTCCAGTTTGGTTCTGAAAATTCTTGACTTTCAGGTTTTTGATACATTTTACCTTTGCACTCACCAGAGTAGCTCGTCCTTAATTTCTTTGAGTTGTTTATCTGCTTTATCCCAGTCGTGTCAGAGCTGGGCATTAATAAGGTGTCATTGCACCCTCTTTCTCCGCTGACACCGACACTCATTTGAGGATGGCTAGGAGCCATCTCCCCTGAAGCATCTCCCTCCCCAYCTCCCCAGAATCTCCTTTCTTGGGGAGGAAAGAATAAAGGTAAATACCACTCCTCTCGATTTTATGGTTTCTTCACTCCTTTACATGTTCTTCTTTGTTTTGTCCGTGGTTCTGTGCTCCGGCTCTCTAGAGCTGAATTTATATCCCTTTTTGATGGTCCTCCTTTTGTGGCATTTTAACTGTTTTTAGTGACAGACTGATTGTGTTGATTTGCCTAACAAATCTGGAGCAACAAATCACGTTGCTTTGTACTGCGGGAGGTCAGGGATGTATACACAGAGCATTTCTCAGGTGCTACGGTATGCCAGGAGAGTCTTCCTTGGCCTCCTGCCTGTGCCGCTGTTGGTAGGGCTGCGTTCGATGGAGAATATTCTTCATTTCAATATAAAAGGAATCTGGTAGAGATTGTTCCTCGGCTAGAAATGATTCTTATGTGTCAGATATGATTATTCACCAGTGGGTAGCTACTCTCCGAGTCCCTCCTTTTTCATTTTCCATCTTCTTTATGCTTGCACATGGCAATATGAACAGCTTTTGTCACAGAGGCAACCACTCTTTACTTATCATACTGTATCCATTTTTGGAGCAGAAGTCTGAATTTGCACTTTGYACATTGTAGGTGATGGCCAATAATACTGAGTTATGTATTTTTCCCCATTTCTCTTGCACAGTAAATACGTCATTGTTTACATTAAGTGACATAATTCCAGGAGAGGCAGTGGTATAAACCAGGTGTGGTGCATCTGCATTTGGAARTTGAGTTTCTCCCTCTTCTAATGGGGGAAACCCAAAACTTCCAATTCTCAGGTYGAACAACTGAGTTTACCTGCTCTTTGTCAGACAGGAGAAGCAGAGAGAGATGTCACAAAACCTAGTACCAGCGTGCATTGGGCATTCATCCCTAATAAGTCAAAGATCAAAATTCACGCTCCCGTATGAGTCAGGTCTCGCATACCCCATCGGCTTTTCTTATTGCTGCTGCTGAATGGCRTTAGCATGCTAGCTCTTTTTTTTCTCCCCCACAATAAAATTTAAAAGTTTTTTGTTTCTTTCTGTTCTCCCTATTGTCTCTTTTGTTCAAGCAATATTAAATATTAGACACTAAGGCAATTCACAAATGACAAAATAGTTTTGCTACAGGTGARCTGAGAAATATATGGCAGATCTGGGTCTTTGTACTCTTCTTGCCATTTAGTGTTATCTGTCGTATGGGAGCAGTAATAAACCTCCCCCCAAATCAGAATTCATTCTCTTACAAAAAGTAATAGACTAAAAATAAGTTAATGAACAGATCGTCTGAAGCTGCACATTTGTTATTATTTCATCATTTGAGATAAAGAAGGATTCCGCTTCAGAAACAGATGGCATCTGACATGCGTGTTTTTATTCCAAAAGTTGTATTTTTCTGCAATTCTCAACTGTGTGCTTTCCGTATGCAAATAAATAGTTGTAAATATGGAAAAGAAGCAGTAGAAAAATGTAATGAAATGTAACAGCTGAAAACTGAGAAGTCAGCACCATCAAGATGAGCTGGCTTTAGCAGTACGTGCTTCATCGTTCCAGTGCTTCGACACTGGCAGTGAYGCAACCGGGACTTGCAAATTCTTGGTTGCCTTGCAAATTCTTGACCTTCATCAAAATCTCCATATTGAATATGGAATAGTGAGGTTCACCAAAATGAGCGTAAAAAACAATGGCTACGGAATCTAGTATTTGAAAATACTAGCATATATCTGATAGGTGAAGGAAAAGGGGTGCGTAAGGAATGTACATCTTTAAGTTAGAGATATACATAAAAGAGATCTAGATCTTAAGTATAGGGAATCTCCTTAAAGTTTAGGTCATTAAGGTTCCTCCTGTTTATTTTGCAGAGAAAGCAAGCCCAGTTCTATGAAAACATTGTGAAAGTGATAAGACCAAAACCAGACTACTTTGCTGTTGGGTACTATGGCCAGGGATTTCCAACATTCATAAGGGTAAGTGTCCACCTTTTTCYGCAGACAATAGCAAAGTTTCTTGCTTTGGAAATTTCCCTTGGTTGTGGAGAAAGTGCATTATTGTTTGTCAGTGTGTTATTTACAATCCACCTAACATCGATGGTTGGTTTTTAGGTGTATAAAACAAAATGTTCCAGTTTCCAATATGGTATAGTTGAATTTTAGTAGAGAAGGTTTTTCTTCAAAGATATCCAATACTTCATACTTCTCCAAGGTACTAAAAATGAAGATATACTACCCAATTCGTAAATCAGGGCAATAACCAGCACCATCTGAAATGGTGACATTATTGCCTGACAGGTGTATATGTATATATGTGAGTATGGTAGAGAARCCTTTTGTACGTGACCGAGTTTTCGTGTGAGTGTCCTTTCCAGCATAGTCACTAAAATGAAGTTGAATATCAGAGATGTGTGTGATACCTTTAAAAGCAATCTTTTATCATTGATTTTCATGAGTCATGTGTCAATTTAAAACATATGTCACTCGGTTGATGCTGGTAACGTAAGTCCAGTAACATTTTAGATTTTTTCCACTGATACCAGGATTGTTATGGAGTTGAATTAGTGGCTAAAGGGTGGGGRTTTCACCCATCTGAATTGCGTCTGTATCATGATTCTGTGGACGCTGGCACTTGCCAGTTGGTGACGTGGAAATAACACGTTAGCTTTTAGCTGCTGTGCTGCTCATATCTATCTAAAGAGCTGAGGGTTTTCAATTTGGAAAGAGAGTCTCTCCAAACCCCCTGTGGAAGAGTTACAATAGATTAAGGCAGTTCAAGGGGCAGAAGAATAAAATTATTCTTCTTATTCTCAGATTATTCCCTGAGTCCAGGAGACTCAGGTTTAGTCTCAGGGCAGGGACTGGTAGTAGGTTTCCTCCTGGAGATAGGCATTTAGGAGGTGAGTTCCTGGTTGTGACTGAGTAATTCCATGTTAACTCTCTCAGATTATGCCATAATAAATACCGGGAGCAAGCCCAAGCCTGTGCTGAAGCCCAGCTCGCTGGATAAATCCAGTGAATGCTGATTAAGCTGGACTTGTCAGGTTAATTGTGGTCGGCTGGTCTTTCATGGTATATTAAAATGAAGTAGGGAAAGGCTTTAAAAAATCCCAAGAAATAAAACTTTTACTTAATTAGGTGTTCATTTGGGAAAAGCCTCCTTTTCCACTAACTAACTAAAGCCCACGTGAAGAAACTGAAATTCTTGAATCATCCTGTAGTGGTTTAACCCGG
>JASVER010000017.1:12106030-12119575 GCA_030449065.1 Oceanodroma leucorhoa
AATTCTTGAATCATCCTGTAGTGGTTTAACCCGGCAGACAGCCAAACACCACACAGCYGCTCACTCACTCCCCCACCCACGGTGGGGGATGGGGAGAGAATGGGAAAAGAAAATTCATGGAGTGAGATAAAGACAGTTTAATGGAACAGAAAAGGAAGGGGTAATAATAATAACAACAACAATAATAATAATAATGATAGAATATACAAAATGAGTGATGCCCAATGCAGTTGCTCACCACCYGCCGAGCAATGCCCAAAATAGCAATCGCTACTTCCTGGAYCAYGCCTCCCATTCATACACTGGGCAKGACGTCACATGCTATGGARTACCCCGTTGGCCAGCTGGGCTGGCTGTCCAGGCTCTGCTCCCTCCCAGCCTCTTGTGGCAGAGCATGGGAAGCTGAAAAGTCCTTGACTAGTASACTACCTCRCAACAACTAAAAACATCAGTGTGTTATCAACATTCTTCTTATACTAAATCCAAAACACAGCACTGGGAAGAAATTTAACTCTATCCCAGCCGAAACCAGGGCACATCCCAAGAAGCAGCAAATGCGTGTGGCTTTCCGTACACCCTGGGATGCTGTACTACAGGCGTTCTTGTACCGTTTATCCCTCCTGAGATGTGCAACAAATTGTCAGTGCTTTGCAGCTGAAAGGAATAAAGCTGATCCCAGGCAGTTCCTGCCAGGCTACGAGTGAATTTTGCAGCATCCATTGTGTGCGGATCATCAAATAAAAATTGGGAGATGAGCTCTCGTGTGTTAGCCCACTGCTTGGTCTCCAAATTATGGCTGGGCAACTCATGCCAAAGAGACTCTTGAGCAAGCAGGAAGGTGGCAGGGTCATCGGAGCGCAGAGCTGCCCTGAAGCTTACGAAATGCCATTCTGCAAACTGGCAAAGCCATATGTTAGTAACAGATGCGAAGGCATGATGGTGTGCAGGCTGCCGTGTGTATCAAAAGACCAAATCTAAAGAGATGCGATGCGGAAAAACTAAGAATTATTGTGGTGTTTGAAATACGTGTAGAGTAATGTAAGTGCAACAGCTTTTATGAAGCATCAAACAACAAAAAATGTGTGTGGTATGTTAAGTAAAAAAGCTTTAATAAGATTTTTGTAAAATGTTTATTAATAATTTCTTAAGTTTTACCAGGCAAAAGGTATTAAATATCCAGTGAGAAGGAGTCACTGTTAAGATTGACCAACCCATTTCTCTAGAAAATGATTGAATTAATATTTTATGCTATTCCTCTAGGGCAGACTTGCATTGTCAGGAATCTTCAAAATGATGAATGTACAATAAAGTCACCGATAACTTTGCAAAAGGGATTGTGGCTCTGTGTCRTTGTGAAATTTTATCACACGTACAGCCACTCTCAGCAGAGTGCGCGTTATCCTCCAGAAACATCGGGAATATCCAGTGATCCAGGGCTGCTGACCAGCGCGGGGTTGCACTGGGGTCACAACAGGCACGACGAGCTGTTTGGCCGAGTGCATGGAGCGGCCGTGGGGCAGTTTGTCCCAGCCTCTAGCTCAACCGTCCATTTGCATAYGAAAAATGCAGAGAACACAGTGTAATTTTCCTGTTGAAGCGCTGTGTTACACTATATAGTCCAAGGGATACAGTGCAGAACAGTCTTAATCTGCTGTATTAATGCTGATCTGCTTTTTCGCTTCACAGCTGAATGATTTTTTAAGTGCAGGAAAACACCATGCTTTACAAAAGCCTTGTGGATTGGTCAGTTTGTAATAAATGAGCAATAAATACTCTGAAAATTTGGCTATTAAGTGCCTGAAACGCTGATTGAGAAAATCATTAATACAAGCTTTTTCTTCTATTGTAATTTTTCCTGTGAATTTCAGGTATATATACATGAATCACAGCTGTATATACACTTTGTAGGCATCTGCCCTTTTTTCTTTTTTTTTTCCCCAAATAGAGAGTATTCTTTCATCTACTGTGCATTTCAGAAGGCACCATTGCAGAACTAAACCCAACTGGGCAAATGTAAATTATTCCAGTTTTATACCCCTAGTCATAGCACCAAGTGTTCATTTTGAGATGAGTAATGAGGTTAAGCGTATTCAGATGCAAGTGTTAACATTCATATCAAAATTTAATTTCATGTGTTTGATCAGTTAAAAATATTCAAGTCATCTTTTACATTTTTCTTTAGAATTTAATGTGCTTGTTCAGTACATAAATGGACTGTATAAAATGTATCTTAAATTTCTTTGTTGTTAAAAGAAGAAACCAATACTTAGAACTATAATATACTTAATTTAAAAGTATGTACAGACAACTGTACAATGGCAAAAATCTGATAGACTAAATGTGAAGTCTGGGAAGTATCAGTCTTTCTAAAAGAGTCAGTATCTTTGGACCTTCCTCCTAAAATTGGCATCGTTTTCTGTTTATGCTTTTCTCTGCTACTCTTGGTTGCTCACCTCAATGCCTTTTAATAAATGTTTGTGTGCGAAAAGCCTAGCTCTGCTTATTTACATCCATTCCACCATTAACTCTGGAAGATGGATGAGAGGAATTACAGAGGGAGATCTTGGATTTGGTAGAGGACATAATTTGTCTTAACACATTTTCAATGGACGCCTATTTTATAAATCCTTGATATCAWGTATTTAGACCCCGTTGGATGTAGCGTGGTTTATACATATGCCTAAAGGTAAGCGCCTGCTTGATGATGTCAGTACTGAATTGGAGGTACGGAAATCCATTTGTGCTGTACTGAATTTGCATAAAATATTTGTAAACTATTGATTATATCATAGTGCGAGGAATGTAAAATATCTCATTTAGCACCACTGGAGTCAATGCTTCTGAGATCCCAGTTCATTCCTGAGGATACTGGTATTAGGATTTCACCTCTCAATTTGTTTCCAGAACAAAGTCTTCATTTACCGGGGAAAGGAGTATGAACGCCGCGAAGACTTCGAAGCAAGGTTATTGACTCAGTTTCCAAATGCAGAAAAAATGAAAACGACGTCCCCACCAGGCGATGACATTAAAAACTCCTCCGGCCAGTGTATCCTTAGGTTGTACAGCAGCTCCTGCAGCCGCCCAGGTCGAGGATTTATGGCCAACAGGAGCAGGAGACTATTGCACTTCTGCCTTTACGGGTGTAATACATTAATTTTGTTGTTCTGTCCTTTCTTCGCCTTCCCGTTGAGCTGCCTGTTCTGCGTGATTGAAATTCGCTTTTCAGTTCTTAACCCCTGAATTCAGATATTCAGTGCTTTACTGTAAAGCCAAAACTGGATTTACCGTCTAAATTTCACAGGCCAGTGTCAGAACAAATCGTGAGGTGAGTTCGGGTTGGTTTTGCCATTTTATCAGTCTCCTTTATAACACTTAAACTAGTTCTTGTTGTTGTATAACAAATCTGTACACAGCCAAGGAGGGTAGTAGTTGTGGGGACATATCATGGGTGTTCTTAATATTAGCAGAGGTTCCATCCAACCCACTGGAAAACAGTGATCCCATAAGCATTTTATATTTATGCATAAACATTTTTTCTAGTACTAGAGTTAAGCAGCACTTCATAAACAGATAGTATTTGATTTTGATTGTGCTTTTCCCTTTTTTCAGTTTCTATAGGGTGAATGAAGTCCAACGGTTTGAGTATTCACGCCCTGTTCGAAAAGGAGAGAAAAACCCAGACAATGAATTTGCGGTAAAAAAAATTTTGAGAATCTGAACCATTCATTATGTTTTGGCTGTTGAAAATTAAATTCTAGCTTTAAATGTGATTATTTTTCATAGAAATTCAATTAAACCAATTTATCATGTACTGTTTTATACCAATAGTAAAGACAGACAAAGCTGAATTTATTTTGGTAAAAACTAACTATGTTGAGAAAGAAGTTTAAAATGGCTATACCTGAAAAGATAGCTGTCTCTTGCCAAAACTTGTCATGAAGATTCGTCAGGCATCTAAAAATCTTTTTACAGTAATACCTTTTTTTTATTTTAACTAAACGGTATGTTTCATCTAATGGTCAATAAAACTCCCTTTGAGCACAGCTTGTATTCTTCAAAACGTGTACAACAGGTTACATCAAGTTGATTGCCTTTTTTTTATAGACACCGTTTTATTCACAGGGGTTCTAGTGGGCGCAGTTAGTAATAAAGTAGTAGCAGTAATTAAAGTAATAAATTAATGCATCATTTCTTGAGCGCAGAACTTGGTTTTCTGTGTAGTAGCAGGCTCTAATCTAATCAATGTGCCAATAAGTGCTGAGTATTTGATTCCCTACAGCTAAGACTGGGTATCCATTCAGAGACTCCTTTAGTGTCGTTGGCTTTTCTTGGTGGCTGTTATATCAAAAATTGCTAATTGCTAAAAGATTTGCTAATCTACGTGGGTTTAGCTGAGGAGGCAGGAAACCCTCTTTTTCTAAAACTGTAATGCTAGAGTGCGCTATGGTTTACAATATGTTTTGAGTATAGATTAAAAAAATTAAGTATATCTAAATCACTTTGAAAGCTCTTCTTCTGTTAATGGGAGGATGGAATAAACAGTTCTGTTTTAAAAAAGCCTCACAATAAATAAGATGAACTACCAACATACACCAGTTCTAACCAAATCAGATCAAGAGATGTCTTTGACATCGGTTACGAACCAAATACCAAATGTGAAGGGAGAGTTGTTAAATCACGTATCCTTAAATTCAAACCAGCGAGGAGATGTTACAGCGAAGCCGTTGCAGTTTACAGCTCAGGTGAAATCACAGGATCACAAATTCAGGTCAGGACCCGCAGGTCAGGACGGGACCTCGGGTCCACCCCCTGCCCCAGGCAGGGCCAGCTCCGGGGTCAGCCCCGGCTGCTCGGGGCTTGGCTCCAGCGGCTCTTGGAACCTCCGAGGACGGGGACGGCACAGCCTCCCCGGGGACCAGTCCCTCGGCTCCTCTGCCCTCCTGGGGAAGAAGCTTTCCCTATATCAAGATGTTGTGGTTTTGTGGAGGATGGTCCTTGAAAGCTCTAGAAGTTACGTGGGARAAATGACAGTCCGGTAAAACAGGTGGATCTTCTACGTAGTGTTCTCCTTCGGTAAGAGAGCAGTTTGTTCTCTGCTAAATCATGTATCGGATTTAAATCGGCGCCGCTCCATCATCTCTCCAAGCAGATTCCATTTGAAATTTCCCCCTGGCGTTGTAATGTCTGTCGTACTGCGGTTCCTTTTCCTGATAATAATGTTTTAAGGCTTTGCTTAAGATAAAAGCTATCAATCTGATAACGTGTTGTTTATGTTGTATTTGCAGAATATGTGGATTGAGAGAACCATCTATGTGACAGCGTATAAATTACCAGGGATTCTGAGGTGGTTTGAAGTCAAATCAGTTTTCATGGTAAGATCAATTCAGCTTTATTGCGATTGCATAAAAGAATGGGGCTCTTACACAGCCAGGCAGCATTTATATTTCTGCATGACTGTGCTTCAGTTCTGTGAACAAGCAATCAATGTGGCTATATCTGGCATCTTAAGACGAGGGAASTTGCTTGCTGAGGATGCTGATTATTGACTGAGGGTGACTCAAGTAATRCTTTTCCACTCCTGAGAGAAGGAAATGCGGGCTGACTCTTCCAGGCCTTTAGGACAAGGTCCGATCAAGTGCTTGAAGCACTTTTATAACGTATTTCTGGCTTTCAGCAGTGAGCCGTTGCAGCCCGTGGCGCAAGCCGCGTGCCTAAAGTGAAGAGGGACCTGAGGTGTTGTGGGGGAACCCTGCTACGCCAAAATGAAACTAGCCTGAATGTTGGAAAAGAGGATTTGGGTWTTTTGATTGTAATTTATTCAAAATATAGCATAAATCTAATGCATTGTATGTGTCTGCATCTCTACTTATCATTCGTGATTAAAGGTTGGTTTTGTTTCTACTCCATAGTTAGCTAAAATATACCCTAGCAACCTCACAGAGTAACTCCAAATTACGCATTTCTCTGTTCTACCATTTAGACTGTTTAGATAAGACATAGCCATTAAACGCCTTTAAGATTAAATTATTCTTATGCAGCTGTAATTTTTAAGTAGCAATAAAAACATTGTTACTGCAGTTTTTAAATCCCTCTTGTGAGGCTTCTTTTTAAAGGAAAAGAACAATTTGCATGTGATTAATTAAAACCTTTTTCATTGCTCCATTGAGGTTATGTTGGACAGTTGTATTTAGATGAACAGAAGTAATGCAGAAAATCACTATGGTATCTATAGTAACAGAATATGAATGTGATGCTTGACAGTAATAGGCAGCTGAATAAAACACATCGAATTTTTAATGAATTTTGTATTTTCAATATAATCCTGATAGAGAAGATTGTATTTATCTATCTTCATGATTGCAAAAAGTGTTGTTTGTAAAGGCTGGCAAATCTGATGAAAGCCTCTTCTCCTCACGAGTTAAGAGCACAGCCTGACAGGCGGCTTTATGCAGGCAATTTGTATACGCACACCTTTAACGCTGTGCTTGTCATCGAAAAGTGCATAAATCCTGGGAGAGTGCTTTCCGTAAGCTTTTTGTAAGTAAGGATTATATTAGTCGCACGGCTGAAAAATGATACCAGAAAGGAACTTAATAATACGTGGGAAGACGGCAAYGGATAACTTTTGACCTAGCTCTGGCATAGTTACTACAAAATTGGTATTGACTTTCTTCAAGATTCCTGTCAGCTAAAATGCTGGAAGCACGATCACTAGGTTTACATCCCTGTAATGCTAAATTTTGATTATGGGTACAGATATTATTGATGTTTCACTAAACACGATGAATTAAAGTAGCTTTGCACATTTCATATTTTATTGATGGAACTAGAATATCTTTTAAGGAAGAGGTGAGATCATATCAGATCAGTGCTGAGAGAGAACTCAGTAATTTATTAAATGTGGTGTATTATGTTACATAACCCACAGGAACGTGCATAATTTCCTTAAATCTATTTGCTTTTTAAATTCCTTCTGAGTACTTTTACCTTAACCTTTTCAATTTGCAAGGAATTTGTTGTATACTTTCATTWTTCTGTATCTGATTTGTTTTAGCTGGACACAAGTAGTTGTAGGGGGAAAATTTGCTGAGGCCAGCCAGTGAATTAGAAACTGGATTTTGAATTATACGTGGTTTCAAAAAGTACATTTTTCGTTTTAATGTTTAATTTTTTAGTCTTGCAAATGTATCAGGAGTATATAATTTCTATTTGCCATGAATAGATTGCGTGGTGTCCAGAGTTAGCAAGCTACTTGGAACAAGCTCATAATTTACAAGTATAGATATTTTTAATAAATAGCTTTCAGTAAGGTCCAAAGCACAGTTTATAGTAGTAGAATGGGAACTGCAGTCCTCCATCTGCTTTTAAAAAACTAGAGGGAGGATTACAAGAGTAGTAAAAGAAAGGAGAATGAGAAAGCAAGCCGTGATTGCTGATATAGAAAACTCAAAAAAAGATGTCTGTCAGCTCAATGAGTGCTAATTTCTGTAGATATTCAAGAGCTTTAAAAGCAATGGTTCATCAACAAATCATCCCATAGTTATAAGCCCATTAATACAAATAACAGAATCCTAAATTTAGCRTGCGATGTTTGCAACAGTTCTTGCCGAATCAGATGTTGAATATGGTCTTACTTTGCCTGTCCAAATCCCACTCGTGGCACGTTCAGCTCTGAACGGCGGCCGTCATCTGCCCGTCTGAGCCTGGTCTGCTCCGCAGCCACAGCAGAAACACCGGGCTTCTCGCCGGCCTTCCAGAATAATTCACCAGGCAGACTTTTCAAAATGCTAATTAAAACATCCTTGATGTAATCAGATGGCAGGTGTAAGAGTAACAACTAAAGAGATTTGATTATAAGTGGTTCTCAGAAACGTGGTAAGCAACTGATAGCCAGGTAGAAGTGCTGCTTTGTTTATGTAGCATTTATGTAAATTAGGGTGTAATCAAATACACACTTGCATTTTCCTCACAGGCCTCAATTAACCTTCCTTTTCTGTTCCTACCACATCATTTTTTAATGTCAGTAGGCTATGACTTAAGTCTTCCAGTGAGGACTGTCTGCACTGTGGGTTGCTACAAGTTAGTAATTTTTAGCCCATTCACTAAATGTACATATTTTAGCAATATTTTMATGCTGTTTTTTCAATATGAGCAACTGTCATTCTGAAAGACACAGTATCTGGTCATAAATAACAGTTGGAGATGAGTCAATTAAAATAAAGCAAGTTTTACATGGTATAAAAGCTATTTCGCCCCATGAAGACATCTGAGGAGCTCTCTTCATTGAAGTCCAGGCTATGTGAGAAAGAAAATTTCTTCCTTCAGTTATCGACATTCAGATGAAGAAAATGTGACCTTGTGGGAAAAAGCACAGCAGATAGCTTAGAAGTCATCTCTTCAACATATTAAACTCCATTTCCTTGGAAGTACACCAAAATAATCACTGCAAAAATCTCTTCTTGATTTTTGAGCTGCTTAGGATTACATTTTCCGTTGGAAAATCCACATTAAGTTATCATTTCCTTCTTACTGTTACATTAAGCTGGATCTTTTTTGTACTGCTAAAACTCACCGACTCGTAATCTCTGATGTTCTCCATAATCCTCCAAAAACCTCACGTGATTCCTGTCAGAGCCTTTCTAAATGTTGTGCTGTTGTGCTGAGGTGTAATCCGTCCTACAGCAGTGAAATGCATTTAACTTTCTCCACCCATATTGATTATCGTATCAGTTACCGCAGTTTATAGATACCAAATATCTAAATGCCTGAACTCACCCTTTCTGTTAATTATTGGTTAAAATATCYTTTGTACTGAAATTCCTGAAATGCTTCTAATTGTGGTGGTTTGGTGGACAGCTAGTTCTGTGGCAGGTTAAAAACTCTGCTCCTTGATTAAACCTCCTTTTGTTTTTATTTTAGGTTGAAATTAGTCCACTGGAAAATGCAATAGAAACCATGCAGCTAACAAATGATAAGATCAATAATATGGTTCAACAGCACTTAAATGATCCAAATCTACCCATTAACCCTCTCTCGATGCTACTTAACGGCATTGTGGATCCTGCAGTCATGGGAGGGTTCACAAACTATGAGAAGGTAACGTCAAAATTATCTGTCCTGCAGTGCTTCCCCTCTTGAGCCTGGACTCTCCTGGAATGCTGCAGGACACGTGTCCGTGTGTATTGGTATATAAACACTATGTGAGCGTCCCCTCATATGTGCTGTGTAGAACATTGCTTAAAACTTACCTTTTTTAATGTCTGTCTGATATTTATGGATACATGGATACATTTATATTTTATGTATTTATGGATACATTTTTGCCTTTCTACATTTGAAGTAAGGGTTGATATGTTTAGCAGCAAGAGTACCTGTGTAGGGACGTGGTGGACAGTTGCTCACTAGGGTTAGACACCGAGACTGATGACATCTCCAGTGTGTGCTCTCGTGCGCTTGGACATCGGAGCTTCAGTCACCGAAGTAACCGATTGCAATCCTCTCCTTTGCTTTCAAATGCATGAGTTCCGAAAGGATTAATCAAATGGGAGAACTTCTGAGATACCAGTCAGTTGCAAATATGTCTAAGTAATCCTAACTGCACGTTTATAACGTTAGCTTTTAAAGTTATATGGGATAAAATATTAACATCGGGAAACTATAAACACTGTATCTGTTATTTATGTTGTGAATATTAATCACATTAAGCTAGCATACACAAGCGACATGTGTTTTGTAACATAAACGGAGAAGGTATATGCTGACTGACATGTCACTGTATCCATTCGTTTATGTCCTTCTGTAACTCTCACCCATTTCGTCTACCAAAATTTCTTATGCCCTGGGAACTGCTAGGAAGACGTTTCAGAGATGTGCCAAGCAGAAGTCCTCTGCAGGGTTGCCCACAAGATTTGGTCTTCGTCACCGTATGCTCATCTGCCCACTTTACTGCTCACTAAAGATTGATGTCTTAATCTTAAGATATTGTAAAATTCTGTATCTCTCTCCTAGATTTTCACTTTGTAGCTGCTACTGCTATTTTGCAGAACTTTGGGGTTGATTCATTGATCTTTGCTATAGGTAATTCCTTCATGGTAGATGTTGATTCATTTTCTGAAATAACTGCTCATTTCTCTCTCTTGGCTAGGCTTTTTTTACCGAAAAATATATGCACGAGCATCCAGAAGATCATGACAAGATTGAAAAACTGAAGGATCTGATCGCTTGGCAGGTAAAAATKTTTAAGTCAGGTTGGTTGGGGCCAACTGCTTTACGAAGACAGTTTAGTGTCACTTTTGAGAAAATTCAAACATTAAACTATTCACCCTGTGTACACCTCTTTGGCATTTAAAACTGTCTTGAAACTTGAGCTAAAGTTCATCTTTTCAAAACTGACATCATTTGTCATTTGATAAACCTGCAAGGAACAAACATGATCAACCTCTTTTTTTCTTTCCTTTTTTTTTCTTTGGTAACCGTAATACAGTGAAACTMTCTCATCTGTATCGAATGAGAATATATTTTTAATAACGTTGGTTAGTATTATTGGCAATTTAGTTTCGCATTTTAATTTTCTAAGGATGATTTCAGAAATCCTTCTCGGACGGTAAGATGAAATGCTTAACCCTGAATCCCTCCTCCTGCTTGCACGAACTGGGACAGTATTTCTTCACATACTCACTTCTTTCTTCAAGCAACATATTCTCCGTTTATTAAACTCCTATGTATACTTATAGTACCTTTTAGCACAGAATATTAAATGTGAGAGGTGCAAAAACTAACTTGCATGCAAAATATTTAGTCAATTCATCATTGTGAAACGTTTGCTTCATTTGCTGTATAACTTAACATGGTACAAAACCATTATTGGTTCATAAAGCATGTGAAATTACCTGCTATTTTTATGATGACTTATTAGAGCAGAAATCATTTAAATGTAAGATCACACGGGTGATATTTCCTGAACCGGGGAATGGAACTCAGGTTTCCAACCCAGTGCCTGAGATAAAGCAGGAACCCCCTCTTGCATGAAGAACTGTGTTTACAGGTACCAAAGAATATTTTTCAGGGCTAACAAGAAACAATTCCAATTTTGTTTCATAGTCATATACTGGACATTTTCCAGTGGTCTCAAGGTAATTTTATAATAACTAAAAAAATATCAATATGATTGGAAGTGGTTTTCCCCTAGAAGAAGAAAGTGCATCATTGTCTTTTTATATTCAATTTTGTCTTTATAATAAAGGAAATAATTTACGTTTCTATAGGTTTCAATCTTAGAGGAAGTAGAACCAAAGATACAGAATTCAAAAAAAAAGTCCTCTGAAGACCGTAAAACTATCACTGAATAAAAACTCTTCTGGTCTGCAAAAAAATTATGTATTTATTTATTTATTTTCTCGTGAGCTTTACAGAAGATTAGATTTTAGGAGCTTTAAGTTTTTATAGAGGAAAATAATTTGATCCCAGAAGACTAACTTCATGTCATCTGTCTTTGCCTCTGATAGCGATACTTCAAATGAATTGCAAACACACTTTTCCTCAGCAAAGATTCACTCTGGTGACATTTGTGTATTAAAATAATATTACTATTTGAAAATATGTATGGCAGCTAATCCCATTGTATTTTAATTATTCAGTGGTTTTAAATACATAATTTCCCATCAGTATTGTAATTCCAAAACAATAGGAACCAGAAAAATAGAGAAAAGGGATCAAAAACTATTTTTATATCTGAAAATTCTTTTCACTAAAACGTCTAGCCATTTCACGGTAGAAATCAGTGCTTTTAAATTACCTTAGACATTTGATATACATTTAGTGTATCCTAAGACTTAAGCCTCCTTGCAAATTATTTCAGTTTTCAGAACACTGGCAGCAGCAGAAGGTGGGAGCAGGGTGGGGAGCTGACTGCCAAATATCGGCTGGTGTCAGGAGAGGGAGTTGTTGTGGAAACTTTCCGAAGTGAGGCAGTGGTCTGAACTCATCACGGGCTTGACAGTGATTTAAAGCAAAAATGAGTTTTCATTTTTCAATAATGTGGGGCTTGGAGTTTTGTAATCACACGGAGATTTTCTTTATGCTGTATAAATCAATCTGGATATATGAAATAGTAGCCTGACAATCATATTATCAGCTGACGAGTTAAATTTAATTTTTTTTCTATCCCCTTACCTTACCTTTTTCTCCATTGTGCTATGGAATTAATGCTCTTCAGGATATTATCCTTTTGTAATTCCTGTGAACTTTAAGTATACAATTTTTTTCTGTCTATTATTTTTTCAGATAAATATCATTAGTAAAGCAATGTCCATTTTTGTCCATCCTAGTGCTTTTTCAGCTTAGAAAAAAAATGTTTCCATGCAACTACATCATTTCAAGCTGATCTTTTATTTTAACATTAAGATAATGAAATGATTGATTGAAACGATGGTAGTGAAATGAATGATTGATGACATTAGTCACTCTGTGTTTAGCTAATGTGTTTACAGCATACCAAAACTAGTATGTCACATAAAAATCTTGTGCTACTTCTACATAGCTGAAAGCATTCTAGCATACAAAACTAAGTTTTTACGATCATATTTTATGATACCATTATTATGAAAGATTTTCTTCTAAGATTTAAGATTTTCTATTAATTTTAATAATTCAAATGTGCGTAGCTTTTTCATTCTTTTCAGCCAAGCAGATAAAGATCTTTAAAAAAAAAAAGAAAAAAAAAAATCAGGGAATAATTTTAAGTTGCAGTGGAACTATAAAATTTTAAAATCAACAAAGATTAGAGTTATGGAGTAAGTGCTATCTTGAGCTGATTTCCTTTCTCATTCAGCTCATTTGTTTCTAGTTCAGCTACTTACATTACCTTTACTTTTTCATTCACCTCTCCAAAGGTGAGGGCACCCCGTAGGGTCTTTTGAAACAGAGCCGTAAGCAAACCCCCCCCATTGCTCCAAAGCCAGGTGAATTGGCAATATCGTGAATGTGGCAAAATTCTGCCTCTGTCTSCGCATCGGACAAAGATTCTACAGGTTTAAAATTCAGTGTCACTCGTCACCAGATTTCCATATGTCAATGTCTGGAAAGGAGATGTAGGAAGAGTTTTGAAGTTAGGAGGAAAAGGTGAAGCAGAAATGGTAAAGCAGTCTGAAGGCACTTTCTTTCTGTACTTGATAAATGTTTAAAGGATTAAGGGGTCTTGGACAGGGAGATCAAATATCCTGACTCAGAAATCTCACAGAAGTTCGGTAGCAAAGCTGCGGGAGGTTTATTAAATTCAGCTTCTGTTAAGGAATAACAAACCTTTTTTTCTTCTGTGGTTTCTGGTCTTTCATTGGTGCCTCCTCTTGCCTGTTCCTCCATCTCTTGCCTCAACAGCTCCTGTACCAGGAGGCCACCAGCCTTTGGGTGCTCACGTTCTCCCAACCCAACCCACACTCACTCCGGCAGACCTGGCCATCAACCCTCCTACTATTTTGCTTCTCCAGGTGCCAGAAGCTCTCCACAGCTGGCTGTATACCCCTGGGGCATACCAGCAGTGAAACCCTC
>JASVER010000017.1:12119750-12170748 GCA_030449065.1 Oceanodroma leucorhoa
GAAGCACCTACATTTTTTTTTCCTGACGGGGACATTTCCCTACAAAAACTGTCATTTACTTCATATTGCTTGATTTTCTGAATTGGAGGTGGCTGATCCCTAGGACAGGCTCATTAGTGCACTTTCTGCTTGTAAAAATTATCTCAGAGATGGAGCTTCAGACCCCACATGTACTTCATCTTGGTAATTTGATTTTTTTAAAAGAATCCATTTAAAAAGTCCGCAGGTTCTTTTAAAGAAATGAGCCGAGTGACCACTTATCCCTGCAAAATAGGAGGGTCACAATGTGGCCAGATAATTACGAAAATTTGGAAATTCATTTACTTGCTCAGAGCAGGGAAATTTTCTGATTTTAATGTTTAATTTTTGTAGAGTGCAAATCCACATGGCTATAAATAGAAGTGGCTACAGTAAAAAAATTTGTCATTATTCTTACTTCTCTTTGTAGTCTTTTAGAAGAAACTGTGTCCATTTAAATAGTGCCAAATCACAGAGAATCATCTTGATAAGATTTCTTGAGTTTGTTCATCTGTAATTCATCTGTGTATTTATTATTCTCCTTACTAATAAAACTACTCCTTCTGATTGCTGCTCAGTCTTCTTAGAAAAATCTGGTTTTAATCAGTATTATGATTTAATTATGAATTATTAAGAAGAAGCCTCTTAGCTTGATTGCTGCAGAGAATATCTAAGTTAGAATGAAAGCACTGTGTGGGCTGAAACGGACCTGGAAGAGGAAATATTTTTCCTAAGCTGAGGTAGAAAACTCTAATGGATAGCTGTGGGAATGAAAATGTCTSTCTTAAAAGATTTTAAAAGGTCAGCTACACCTCCACACTATGAACTAATTATATAATCCTGTGTTGGCATGGRTATTTTGTGATAGAAGCCTTGAAGATAAATGATTATCTTCAGTTAAAAAAGAGAATTAATTTAATTTTTTTCTCTTCTGTTTTGTTCCCAAAGAAAATAAAATATTTTCTCCAAGGAGAAATGTATAGTATATAAAAAATATGCTTTATTAATAAATATTGCTCTGCAATATATACRTGTCCAAGGATCTAGCTCATTTGCAGTTTTAGAAATAGCATTTATTAGAGAAAACATACAAGTCTTTTCTCCTTCAAGGTTTTATTCTCATGAAACTGGGAAAGGACTGATATTAATAATCCTGTGTGAGAGTCATATTCATCAGTTTGCCGTTTTAAAGTACAGCGTGTATGGGGGCCCGTGAATTTAACATCACGGGAATATTTGTGCTAGCTGATAAATTCAGTATATGATTACTGGGCAGAACTATGGGTGTATTAATTTTAAAGGACTTTGGTTAACAGAAAAAAGGAAATAATGCATAACAGATTTTTAGATTTTTTTTTACTATGTTGTGTTTCGTATACAATGAATGATGATGATGATGATAATTATTATTATTGTCGTTGTTGTTATTATTATTATTCCATGAGATCTTTCACTCCTCTTGCAACACACCTGGGAGTCTTGCCCTAACCCTTCGCTTAGGAAGGACTGGGCGGGCTGAAGCAGCGTAACTCTGCTTTCCAGATCCCRTTCCTGGCGGAAGGCATCCGGATTCACGGGGAGAAGGTGACGGAGGCGCTGCGGCCATTCCACGAGCGGATGGAGGCTTGCTTCAGGCAGCTGAAAGACAAAGTAGAAAAACAGTACGGGGTCCGCGCTGTYGTAAGTTACCTGCTAATTTTATGTTTCCTAAACATGTGGAATTTCTTTAAATTAAGGGCAACTGTATATTTCTGTATTACAATTCCCACTGATTAAAATGCAGTGTTGATGCAGCATTGCCTAGTTGTTCTCAGCGGTCATCAAATTATTAAATACTGAACAGATGCTATAAGAGATGTTCAGAAAGCCTTGGTACTTTCATTTCCTAGCATGGGAACGATTTCTAAATTGCATGAATCTATTCCTTGAAAGTCAAGATAATTCTTCAATATTCCATTTTTAAGGAATTGGGTTAAAAGAAAAAAATAAATTGCCACTATAGCATGATTTTCCTAGAGCTGAATGTCACCTTTCCGTAGATGTAATTCCTTTTGGGATGTGGGGGCTGTGCTGCTCTACAGTAGTGTGCAGTCTTACGTACTCTGGCACCGCCGTAAACGTAGGCAGGCAATAAAAAGATAGCTGCCAGTTAATGAGATTTTGTAGTGCTGGAGTTTATGCTTTTCTCATTCCAACACGTTATTTTCAGTTGCTGCTGCTTCTTTAAGGCACAGCCAAGAATTTGGTGGCGTTTCCAGTGGGGTTTTGTTCTGCTTTTAATTGGAGTGTTACCCATCGGGGAGGAAGGCCAAAAGCCAGCATACACCTTCGTAATTCAGAATATCATTGATAATTCAGTCAAAAGCCACGTGGATTGGGTGCTATTATATGATCAGTTTTTAAAATTATTTAAAAACCCGAGGTGCCAGTGGTTAGAGTTGCTCTAGGACTGACTATGCGGAGCTGATGTCCAAATAATATATTGAGGGCTGCTGGGCTGAGCTTTATCTCTGTCTACTGCTAGTCCTGACCTGCTATAATTTTTAGGTTTATTTGCGAAATGACAGTAGTACGTGAAACTTGCATATGCAGTACATATCTTCTCACTGCTCCAGAAAATAAAGCACATCTATTTACCGGAAAAGACCCGTATGTCCTCTGTCGTGTATGTGCTGCCAAGGTGACCGCGGTCGGCTCCCTCCCGTGATGGCGAGGTGCRGCTCCTCTCCTGCCCGGCGGCTCTGCAGCCCCCCCACCTCGGCAGGGGACACACCACGCACCCCGGGGAGGAGGGTGGCACCGCAGGGTGCCGTGGTGGCAGTAGCCTGTCCTTGGCACGTTGGAAGCGCCAGGAAATTTTGGGGTCCCCCCCCTCCTTGCTGCAGAGGTTTTTAGCCGAACTTGGGATCGTCAGATCTACTCGCTGTTGAGTTGCCTTGTTCATTTTGGTTCAGGATACGTAAGTGTGCTTCAAGCTATAGCGCTTACCCAATTTTTAGAGAAAATTTTGCCTCCAAAAGAGCAAACAGTGTGGTATCATTTAGGACAATATGCATTTTCCCCAAACTGGACTCAAGAACATCCTATACCAGAAACCATTTCCCACAAAAAGGACTGGTATTAAAACTAAATGATCTCGAAAAGCAGTGATTTATTTTTAAGATTGCATGGATCTTTAGGATTGCACAGATCCACCTTCTGCCAGCAAAAGCCATCTAAAAGCAAAGGAAATCACCAGCAGMCCATTAATTACTGAGCCATGGCGCAGGAAAGCCAGCTTGCAAGCCGGCACTTCGGACTACCATCTCCTCTCCATCCCTGGCTTTCCCTGGCACCCTGGGAGCAGATAAGGAGCTTGCACTGTAATCCCATTAACTGCCTTTTAACAAGAAAGCCAGTTAGCAGGTCCCAGCCCGCGAAGGACGTGGCRTCAAATGGCAGGTCCTTCCCTGCAAGTGTGTGGTGGCTTCCTCATGAAATCGCCAAACTGCCTGGTTGCCCCAGTTGGGGTTGGGTCATCATTTTTGGAGGTGCTGCGTCAATTCACATATGTATTGAGGCAGATTACTTCATGGGCTCAGATGGTTTTGAAGGTTATCTCTGCAGCCATGAGTCTAAAAACATCTGCAGTTGTGGTTTTCGCCTTGTACCTGAAAACTTAGTGTCTAAAGCACAATTGCACGGAGAGGAGATCACAGGGAAAATAGTGTCCTCTTCATGCCCTTCCTGCCTTCCCATCCTTAAACCCTCCAAGGCAAGAATATCAGATGGGAGCTCCATCACAATCTAGTCCTTAATAAATTAGGAAATGGAAGATTGAGAAATAGAAAAAAAGAAATTGATAACAATTGCAAGTTCTCCAATTTTACTTCTGCCCTTAAATGAGCAGCAGCCACTAAACTGATTCTAAAAAGAATGGAGCAACCAAGACACGCCTGCACAGCCTTAAACCAGCACCCTCTTAATCCAGTTCTGATTATGGTCACTAATGGGTGCATGTCACTGAGTTTATGGATGTTATGCCAATCACATCAATATAAACAGGGTGTGACTTCAGTTCCAAATTATCTCTGGAAAATCCCACAGAGATTTATCCTGAAGARTGGATGATGCGGGATATGGTGAGGGAGAGAGCTTCAGCTTTCTGCTCAGCGAGATGCAGAGCATCCTCGACTAAGGAGGCGGCAAGAAAGATGCTGCAGCAGGCGGGGCAGCAAAAACGGGCCAAGTGATGTTGTTCTCTGAGTGCCCAAAACCTCGGTGGAATAGTACATGCCAGTGAAGTATCCTGTTGTATTTTATGACAGGCCTTCCTTCTTCCTTCAGAGATTAATTTTGACTTTCGTCTATAGCGATGACTTTTTTTTTTTAATGGGAACGCTGAGATCTTATGGGGAACGTGCCAGCCTTTATGGTGTCCTTCTAAGTGGTGTTCCGTTTGTAGTCCTTCAAATCCCATCTTGCTAATATATTTAGGAAGAGAAAAGTTCAAATAGTAATTTAATCCTAAGGAGAACAGGAATAATTGACATTAATGCATGTCAGTCACATCAATAATATACATTTACATCATCAGGGAGATGACTGGAAAGTCATATGCAGGTGGTGTTATCTTTCTAATTTCACTCTACCCACCAGTAAGAATTGTCAGGATTGATGGAGTTTTATCGCTTGTACAAGGCCAATTTACCAGTAGTTGRCAGGGTGGAAAATATACCTGTAATTAAACAGCGTGAGATTCTTATTTGTTGACTGAAAGAGTTCAATTATTTTATGCATATATCAGTTATTAATGACTAACAAAGCTTTTATAAATATTCAGAACTCTGAAATGGTCTGAAACAAACAAAAAAAAAATTCATGTGTTTTCTTCTTAACCTAGATGTCACTCTGTAAATTGGCTCTCTTGACATAAAGTTCCTCTTAGTGGGTTTTTTCTTTTTTTTTCTTTATTTTTTTTTTAAAAACTCCATTTCATTTAAATATACTGACAGGGTAGTCACTTCAATTGCAGAGATAGATTTAAAAAAAAGTTACTTGTAGAAAGCTCCTTTTTTAAAGCCCAGATGTAAAAAAGCGTGTAAATACCATTGAAACAAATGGATTATTGGAATATGTTTAAAATTATCCATGTGTCTATAAGGACCTAAATATTTTTCCTAGTCCTTTAACTGGGTTTTCTTTAGAATTTGTTTTTTTCACTGTGTTGTTAAACACAATGTATAATTAAATAATACAAAACTCTWCATGGAAGAAAAACCATCGAACCTTTCCACATTACTTTTGGTAACCAGATGTCAGCTGTATTGTGATTTAAGAAGTAAGATCTTATATTTCTTTATTGCAGCTTTCAAGTCTGGATGATAGACGAGGCAGYCGGCCACGGTCTATGGTGAGATCCTTCACGATGCCGTCGTCTTCRAGACCCCTCTCCGTTGCATCGGTGTCTTCCATCTCCTCCGACAGCACACCTTCTCGTCCTGGCTCGGATGGGTGCGTAAGAAATAGTCATTCAGGGCTTGTCTCTGTAAAACGTGATTTGGGGTGCACATCGGTAGGTTTTGAGGATTGTCACCACCCCGCTCCAGATCTCAGTGCTACCACGGTGTTACTCCCTCCGATCCTACTGACTCCTCCTGTGTGACAGCATGACGTTTGTTTGATCTCATAAGGAATTGGGGGGTTTTTGGTTGGGGCTTTTCCCAGTGTATTTTATTCCAGATTTGGTTCATCATAAACATAACATAACATAACATAAACCCCACAAACATTAATGTGACACAAAGCTGTGAGTAACTAGTGTGGGGTAGGGATGGCGCTTTCAAGTGGCAGCCTAATATTGGCTAAAAAAAACCAACTTATRTAGACATTTATCTCAAGATATATTCCTTGTCCTGGTTTTTTAACCAAGATAAATACAATGCTCTTCTTGGTCCTCTTTAAAACAAAGTTAAACAAACCCCCTGAAGCATTCAAACAAAAAAMCCCAAGCAAACAGGAGATTAATTATCCCCTTTTGAAGTATTGGAAGTGCAATAGTTCGGAAGTGATCTTTTGCGAAGTCGGTGATGCAAAACGGGCCCTGTCGCAGTTAACAGGTGGAACCTGGGAGAAGGAAGGGATTAGCTAACTGCTCGATCATTTCTTCTCACTTYTGCTGCCGGAGGAAAAGCTGCTTAYGGCAAGATTGTACTTCAAGACTTATCAAGATATTTCACACGAGAACTGGGAATTCTGTTGATAAGCCCTGTCTCATCCCTCAAAAGAACAAAATAATCTGTTTTCTTTCTGGGGTTTCCATGCAGCCTCAGAAGTCCCTTCTCCCTCTTCCTCCCCCCAGGCATTCCYGTAATCCAGAAACTCAGTATTTGACCAAGGCAGCAGTTTTTTAAAGCCTCCTGAAGGGCTGCTAACTTACAGAGATGTGCTAGAAACGTTTGTGTCCCTTGTGCACCTTCAGAGGTAGTTATTACCTGACTAGAGAGTAAAAGCATCAAGTAAAATTAAATACAGCACCTAAGGACCAACATGATACTTACCTTGATTACAAACAGTTTATTTATCCATTGGGAAGAACTGCAAACAGAGCGCAATTCAGCTCTCATTACGTTACCCTCTATAATGTATACAYGGTGAGTCACGTTGATATAAATGTAGGACAGCAAAGACAATAATGTGTTTCCACTAATTCATCCACAAAAGTTGTCTTGCTGGAACTTGGGGATAACTACCATCCCAGGTTAGTGGGCAACTTTATTTTATCTTGGAAGAAAAATACTGATTCTTTCCCTGCCTGCCTCTACYTCTTTATCTTTTTCCCTTCAAAATCATTATATGTATTTTTGTTTCTCATTGGATGCTATTTTCTTAAATTTCACCTCTCCATCCCAGCTTTGTTGTAGTAGGTGTCACTTAGCAGTTTTGGAGGATCTCATGAGTCTACTCAGTATGTRTATTAAAAAAAACCTCACAAAGATCACGGTGCAGCTCAGCTCCTGCTCCGAGCCTGGGGCAATACAGCTGTAATACATGTGAGGAAAATATAACGAACARCTATCATCACTGAGAAGACCTGAAAAAAATGCTCGTTTGCTTGATCAGTGGAGCGGGAGAAGAAAAATCATCAGATGTAAATAAACATGAAAGACTCAAAAATTCAAATGACTGTAAAAATTGTGTGGATGGTTTGTCACTACTAGCTTGGAAGAAGTTCACTCACGTACCTACCATAGTTGATTGGGTTTATGGTCACTTGTCCTCTCCTGCCTTCCATTTCCCCCCTCTTCATATGTTAATTCTGAGATCAGAGATGAAGCTGAGAAAAACAATTAAAAATGGAGCCGACAGACTGTCTTGCCCAGATCACCCAACTTATATTTTATGCCATCTCCAGCTTCTCCTGCTTTGGAGCTTTTAAACAGTAAAAACTCAAAGCAGACATTGACATAGTATGTGTTTTACAACTCCCAACTCTACGTATAAATAAAACTCTGACTTTAAAAAAGGACCTTGGGTTTATTCACTGCTTAAAATGGGGCTTAGAAGTACAAATCTGAGCACTTGGAAGCAGTGGTTGGAAGCGGGGAGGTCCCAGTGTGCCCGTGTGATCTGCCGTCTGTTGGAGGTCCTAATGTACTTCAAGTAGGACATGGCGTGCTAGCCCATTTTATCACCGATACGTTGCGTACAAATAATTAATAGTACTAATAATAGTAATGCCTGGAAGGGAAGCAATTAATCRTTGTCTGAAGAATGGCAGTTCCTCTTGTGAAGCTGCAGTCAGCCTGCGAGGCRGCTGTCACTGCCCTCCAGCCCAGCAGAGCCCCTGTGATTTTGGCTTTGGTCATGAGGGTGGTGGCTCAGGGGCCGTTGCCGCAGGTACTGGTTTGAGCATCTTTCCATCAAATGAGCTAACTTAGGCTGAAAACCGAAGGGCCTTTAGTGCTTCAAACAACAAAAATAAGAAGAATAATAATAATTTTGGATATTGCTGCTGGATATTGCTGCTAATGGAGAGGATCAGGATAACCTCACTGCAAATTGTCTGAAATATGAATCCTCCAGTATTTCACAGCAAAGACTGTGGCCTGGACGTGCATGCATCACCATGGCATAGTACGTACTTTTCCGATGCTAAAAAGTAAGCTGGTTTCTTTCTTTGGGGATTTTTGGTTTGGTTCCAGTTTTATAGTGTGATGATTTGAGATATCCTCTTAAAATCTGTCAGTGTAATTTTGACTAGGGTATGATTTTAGTAGTTTATTTAGTTTATAATATAAAATAAATTATAAAATACTTTGTCTAGCTAAGAATATTTTATCTTATTAAGAGCAAAATATCTCTTTAACTCTTATTTAAACTAGTCATTAAACAAAGGTGTGATAAGAGATTAAATTACTGAGTGAAAATTAGCTAAAAAGAGTTCCAGTATTACTTAGAATAGTGCTTTCTCTACAAAATAAAAACTCTTTAAAAAATGAAGTTTTCCTTTAAAGGTTCGTTGAACCCCTAAAGATTTTTTCCTTTTTAGCTGGAAAAAAAATAGTTATG
The DNA here is from genome assembly GCA_030449065.1 of Oceanodroma leucorhoa. NCBI lineage: Eukaryota > Metazoa > Chordata > Aves > Procellariiformes > Oceanodroma > Oceanodroma leucorhoa. Next base: position 12,128,319 of record JASVER010000017.1, read on the forward strand.
GACTGTAAAAATTGCAGAGCTGATGGTAGTAGTATATCAGCCTTGCCTATATTCACACACTTGAAGCATTCCAGGTGGGAAAATACATCTGCTTTTTGGAAACTGACCTTGCCCTTCATTGTTATCTGACCAATTTGTCATTCTTGACTTTATGTGTAATATCAGAACAACTAAGCTCAGCCCTCCTGGCTCCCCCTCACCAGGGTATGCTGTAGGTGAGCAGAGGTATGGATCTGTGAGTATACATGTGCACGCTCCGGCAGATATATACCCTCATGCATGCATGCAGAACCAAACGCACACACACAGGGTGTTATTACAGAAGGAATGGTGCTCGTGTCCGCGGTTAAACCTCTATACCTCATGCTTCTGTGCAATGTGTAGGTGTTTGCTTTGCATTAAGGGTGATATTGTTTGCTTTTTTTGTGAAAAGGTACTGTAATTTTGATGAGTTACAAGGGTTAGAAAGCGGTTTATGTTGTGCATGTTCAACAGAAAATCACTACACCTCTGCAAAACAATTTCTCAACTGTTATTCCTTCTCTGGGGAATAAATACATCCTCTTTCTCCACCAAAAGAAARCAAAAAAAAAGTCCAGGAGGGATTTGAGGACTTGGCTATTTTTTAAAGAAATCCTTAAAGCCATTGGTCTGCCACATCTGGACTGCCTCCAAGGCGCAGGGGAGATAGCGGTGACATTTCTTTCATGCGCTGTACRATTACCTGCGCTCATATAGCGCTGATTGCCACTGGATTCCACGTCCGCTGGCACGCCTGCCCTGGTGCCACAGCACATATAGTGGGAGGGCTGAATTAGAAACTCATTTTTATGTCAACCACGTACAGTGAAACTCAGGAGTTTGTGTAGCGGTAAACCAGTAAATTTACTACAGAGCAGGGAAATACGTGGTACTGGTTCTTCAGCAGTTCTGCAGTAAATTTTATTGTAAGACAATTATGATTGTTATGACCTTCTGCCCCCTCCTTTTCTCTCTAATGAGTTTTCCTGGATTAGCAAAGCATCGTTAACTCAAGTGAGACTTTGGGAAATATGTAAAGGAAAATTAGGTGTTTTGAAAATAGTATTTGATTGATCTAAGCAACAACAATTTTCTTTAGGTTTGTGCTGGAGCCCCTCCTGCCAAAAAAGATGCATTCTAGGTCTCAAGATAAATTGGACAAGGATGACCTAGATAAAGATAAGAAAGAAAAGAAGAAGGAGAAAAGGAACAGCAAGCATCAAGAGATATTTGATAAAGAATTTAAATCTACTGATATTTCTCTGCAGCAGTCTGAAGCAGTGATCCTTTCAGAAACGGTAACTTTATTAGCAAGTAATGCTTTATCTAATCCTGAGCAGTGTTCTTTCTCTTTTTAAATAAAAATGTTGATTTTTATGATTTAATTTGTTTTTAGACCAAAAATAACTCTAAGGGAATACGCTACAATGTTAGTATATGTGATAATGAGGCAAAAATACAGATTTTAATTTCAGAGTAAAAAAATCATGGTATCTCATATAAAAATCTTACCAAAAGCTATATATGACTGTTTGATAAAAGGAACAGATGGTATATCCTAAGTAAAATAAATGCTACCGTTTTAGCAGCCTTTTGAATGTATGGTTCCCAATAGATCGTGATGGGTTTTYTCGTATTTCAGCTGACTACTGCAAGACACTTTTTGGTGGAAGTGTTACAAGGTCATTYCGTGCACGGCAATTACGTATTCTTGAAAGGCTGTTTTGAGCAGAAAATTGTAAGCGGTTCCACTGGTGGCTGTGTGTAAGAACATTAACTACAGGGCATATCTCTCCTAAGCCCTCTCTTCTTGGCATATATTKAATTCACTGAAACTGTCCTAAAGGCTTTGGTAACTTGAGAAGTTTTAGCTCTGAAACTGAAAGCAAGGCCATTTTAAGCTGGAGCAGGGAGTGCGTGAACTAACTGTAACCTCCAAATCTCTGCCTGGACACCTGTTTTGAAGCCAGTAGTTTAAAACTTGCCCTCCAGAAATAAATGTAATGTTCTTTTAAAGATTTGCACAAGTATTTGTAGACCCAGCTTTTAACTCAGCAGAGTCTTTCATTGGTGGCTGTGTCATTTACATTGGACTTCCGAAACGATTTCTCTCTGACCTGTGATGACTAGATCCTTTAAGTCTTTCTGTTTGGTATTTATAGYGGAATATCACTTAGATGTTCAGCCATAGTTCCTCTGTTTTCTGGATTTGCTCCTTCTTTTTCATCCAGAGATGAGCTAATCTCTCAGATGTATCTTCTGACATCTTGGAAGATCAGAGTTGTTTTGTCTGATGTGGCCTTAGACCCAGTATTAGCTCGGCAAAAACTCAGATAMAATCCCTTTTGTGCATCTCAGGCTTTTCACCCAAACGCCTTTGAAGCCAGTGAGTTTTTCCATTGGCTTCAGTAAATTTTGGATCAGCCCTGGTTTGTTTAAATGGAGATTCCTCCTGCCAAAGCCAGTCAGGTGAGCATCGTTAGAGTGTTTTCAGACAGCAAATGCATTTTGCATGGATTTCCATACGTCTCGTCTTTTTAACGCAATGCATTCAACTCTGCACATTGCAGCAGTTGTGTTTTGACTAAGCCTGAACATTGTAATGGCAAGGCTTGCACCCRCGATCCCCAGAGGGACTAGTAGAGCTTGTGGAAGAAGAGCATTAGCCACAGGAGAAGAAAATTGTATTTCAGGGCAGCTCAGTCAGTTGGACTTGCACAAATCCATGAGACCAGATGGGAGGCATCCAAGGGTGCTGGAGAGCTGGTTGATGTTACTGCAAGGTCATTGTCATCTCTGAGAGGTCTTGGACATTGGAGAAGATTGGTTATGACTGGAAAAATGCAAATGCTGGCTGGAAAGGAGGACGTGATAACCCTTCAAGGCATATTCCCATTTGTCATCTGAGGAAYAAAAATGAGCAAAGCCCAACATGGTTTGATTCAAGTTTTCCACTCTTCCCAGTCAAGAGCTTTCAGTGGGTGACTGGTGTGACTAATTTTCCCCTGGTTATAGAGAGGGAGGGAAATTAAATGTCAGAATTAGTTATGTACAGTTACTTTGAGCTTCTTGAAGTCCACAGATCAATAATATGAAAAGGAGTTTACTGRTGAGAGAAAAACTCTCCCTTTTCAGGATCTGCAAACTACCTGATGATCTCCAAAATGACCGAGTCCATTTTTAATGCTTGGTGTTAGTGTGKTTCATTTTCTCTTGTAGGTGAAATAGAGGAAACACTTTTGAGATTAGTTTACAAGAGTGGTTGTACAATTCCCACTGCTGTCTTTAGGAATTTTGTACAGATAATGACAAGAAGTTTAAAGATAAAATTTGTCTTGTCTTGAAATTTTTGCACTCTRGTGACATATGTCCCTTATTAATGATATAAAAGGGAAATTGTTATCTTTTGTGAGTAAGAATTCAGCTTTTCCATTGTTCTACTTTTGTGGATTGCACTGTGTGCAAGTTCCCTTTTTAAGTCGAAATTGCTCCCAAAGCACTGTTACTGCTGTGTTTTATGAAGAAAAAGGCATTTTGATTTCTCTTGCATTAGGAGCTTGGAAGCAGAAAGTTTGCTAGCTTAAAAAAAGATGATGATGAAATGGAGGGGGGAAAAATTAAGGATTGTTTTTTTCCAAAAATGTTGGAATCCAGATTTGACTAGAAATGGAAATTAAAATAAAGACTTAAAGAGCTTTTAAAGTGAGATTTTAGTAATAAACTACTATTACTTGCTAGATTTTGTATTATAGTTACTGGATTCCTTCTGAGAATTTTAGAACTTACTTGTACCATCGCTAGTTCAATTACAAGATTTCAGTTATTTGGTGAATTTTCTAATGGATTCTTAGTTCTGACTTCTAAAATATTTGGGGTTTTTACAGCAGAAGACRTGCTTTTCTTTAGTACGATGACAATTCATAAGTACCTTCAAGAAAACGGAGGTCCCTCTTTCTGCGGTAGAGGCTGAGGCGGTGTGGGTAGGGATGATACGGCAGACCCCCGATGTGCCGGCTTCAGCATGACTTTGGGCGCATCGCACACTAAGTTCTCGTGAGCGAGACTGGGCGATGAAGTCTGCTCTGAGGTGATGCTGAAGGTTACGTAGCAGCCTGGGAAAACGGCGCTCAGTGTTGTCACAGGTGAGAGAGATGGAGTAAATGAGAACCCGTGGTGGATTTGGATAGTGGGATATGCCAAAATAATCCATGAGCAGAAGCACAGCGCGTGGTCAGCCTCTTAGTCGCTGGCTCTGTCTCATGTCTATTTATTAGTAGGAGGGTTTGGTGTGTCACTGCTGTTTCATCCAGGTGTCATCGCAGTTTACAACAGTGCCAGCTGTAGCTGGCAAATAACAGGCTTGTGCTTGACAGTTCTRAAGTCCAGTTTCAGATATTCACCCCCCCGACGCATGCTCACACACAATTGCCTGTTGCCTGACAACACTCGTATTCTAAATTATTCTTCGCCCGCCACAAATAGGTAGTTATCAGTGTTTTGCTTTCAAGAGGGAAGGATGCATCAATAAACTTATGTATGAATCTGTTCTGGATCCTGCGTTACTCACTACTAATCGRTTTGTGCAACGTAATTGCAAGCCTGATACCAAATTTACAGAGAATATCAAGTGAGAGGTGCAGCAGGCATGTCAGGCAACGGTCATTCCCATCTCTGCAGAGCTTCTGCTACTCTTTTCAAAGATGATGTTGTCTCATGAAATGAGCGTTTCCATCACTTCAATGGACTTCCTTATATAGGAACTTCTTTTTTTCCAATCAAATGAATCTTCATTGAGGAACATGGGAAGATTATAAAACTGCAGAATTATTTCATGGAGCTTTTACATTTTCTTTAAAAAGGAGCATTCACAGCCTGTTTTGTCTAGTTGTATGGYTTAAATACTTTTTTCCAAATTTCACTGTACTCATAATGAATGTATTGAYTGATCAAAACCCAAGCTCTAATTACAGAGATCTTGTACTACTATGATCTTATCAGAAGATAAATGAAGCACTTTGGTATGTGAAGATGATCAGKAATGTCTTTATAGTTTTCTAGAGATTTATATCTTCTTTTAAGTATCGCATAAACTTCTTTAACATAAATTCTCATTGTTAGTTCTTTGATTCCATGAACTGATAGCAAACCTAACACTGAAACCAGGTATTTAACAGACCACTGGAAAGCTTGTGTGAGAAATCAGAATAACAGGCTGTACATTTTATTGATTTGGTGGCATCTAACATCACTCACTATTGATCCTGCTTTTGTTAGACCAAAAAAAATTAGCAATGGGTTCATTATGGATTAGTGGTCTCCAGAGAGTTCATATTCCCTAGCAGAACCGTGATTTATATGAAGCTTTAAGAAAAGGACCAAGCTTGTCAATCACAGAAGTTAAAATTTATTTGAGATAAGTAGCTRCAGACCAGGTTACCTTGGGAATTTGATTCTAGTTGTTGTTTTTTCTCTCGATTCTGGCATTGCAGCTTTCCTAATCAACTTGTGTATTTCCTTAGTTGCTTTTTATGCCTCTGAGAAAGTGATTACTGTGCTTATCCATTGTACTAAAAATAGGCTTTAAAAGTCTTGAAAGAAGAAACCTTTGAAGTCTTTAGGACTTGAATTTTAGTATCAGGCAAATTTCTGAAAGGTTACCCTGAGGTCTTGATGAACTTCCAAAAAAGTTACATACTTTATGGTCATTCATTTCTCGTAGAAGGGTCTCAGAGACACAGCCTTTTACACAAAGCCTTTTAGGATTTGTTTTCTGAAAATAAAAGGAAGCGCTCATACCTCATTTTAGATTTCTCCTTCACAACACACTTCTTAAAAAAACATGTGAAATKACAAAATTCTTCAAAAAAGCATGAATTGCTGCTGGCATTTTCTGTTTTGTCCTAATGCAGCACCTTGGCTGTTCTTCCCATCTTAACTTCAGRTTGCTGCTCCATTCTCTGTGATCTTCTGGAAATAAAAAATTCCTTTCTTCAGTGCGATTACTAGAAATATGTGGATGGGTAACAAACAGTAGAGCTCAGAATTAAAATCAGTAAAAGGAATCACCTTAACAAAAGTTGCCCATCGGATTACAAGTATCATTTCAGGGTTTCTGATGGAAAATTGAAAYGGACTATGAAGCAGCCAGAGCAAAACCATAAGGATATTTCAGTGAATTAAATATAAGCACAAACAGGCACCATCAAGAAAGTGTTTCTGGACAGATGATGTCTTCCTCAGAAGAGAGTTTCASCATGCAAACAATTAAAGAGATAAATTTTAACAGGGAAGTAGAGCCGCKTGAGAAGAAAGAAAAGATTTTGAATGCTGTATAATCTTGTGTAAGGATATAGACTTCCTTAGCTGTTATTAAGCAAGTGTTTGGGGAATTGGCTCGTTGCTTCAGAAAAATATGCCAGGCTATGGGAAGGTGTGTGCATTAAGTCTCATTGTGGTTGCTGGGGAGAAGGGAAGAACATTTGGAGCTGTGAAATACTGCATTAGATCAGAAGTGTTGTATGTTATGATTGCCCTGTTACTGTTTAGGAGGTAGTGGGGAAAATGGAGCAATCCCGAGGTCTGCTGCTCAGTAACAACAAGTATTCCTTTACTGTCTCACTGGTTTTGTCCCTGTGCAGATCAGCCCACTAAGACCACAGAGACCAAAAAGCCAAGTCATAAACGTCATTTCAAGTGAAAGACGTTTCTCTGTCTCTCCATCACCTCCCAGCTCCCAAGTGACGCCACCCCCAATAACTCCACGGACAAAACTTTCTTTCAGCATACAGTCCAGTAAGTCTTTAATTTTAACTAAATTTTCTTTTCCCAGCAAATTTTGTGTAAAATAACTTCTGCGGGGGAGATGTGTTTTCTGAGCATTGCATTACACCTTGGTTTGAGTTCTTGGAGTTAGGCTTTTTGCCATCACTCTGGGATTGCTTGCAGGAACAAGAACTTAACCTCTTAACATCATGCTCCTTGCATTTGCCAGCAAAAAATATTTCAACGTTTTACAAAAGCAAGCAAAATTGTTGCATTGAWAAAGTTTCTTTTCCTTTTCAAGTAGTGATTGACAATTGCTTAGGTATAGAGAAAAAATAGTGTTGTATTTGATTCTGTATTGGATTTAGGGTATTTTGGAGCATCAAGGCTGAAAAAATAATCTTTTAATTTAATTGTACCTTAAAAGAACTTTTATTTGCTACATAGTGAGTATAAGCCAGAAGAGGGGAAAAAGTCAATCTTTTTGATGTACTTTTTGTTTGACWTCTATCACTYAGTTTTTCTGTAAAATACCGTCTGTTTGCTTCAGTCTTCAGGAAACCCTATTGCAAAACTGAGTGTAATACAACACCTATTTCTTTTACAGTTCTGTTTTCCAAAAACTGTTATTCAGAGTTTTCAGTTGCTAGCATGTGGCAAAAAAAGAAAAAGATCTTTTTGATACATGTACCCAAATGCTGGTACAACACTCAAGAGTTCAATGTTAATAAAGAGGAGARTAGATGATCAGTTTTAAGAAAAAAGTCTTGTTGTATCAAGGTCACTGTTTTATTTACTTTTTTTGATACTTAAAACCTTTTCCCTTAAATAGTGAGTGTTTTGGAAAGTCCTCGTTGCCAATTGCAGATATATGTCCTGTGAGCAGAAATGTGTTTATTCTACAAATCTGTAGCAACAGAATTGTCTTCTAAAAGGCATGTGGCTTTGGTTTAATGATTTGAAATTGTTGGTTGCAAACACGTGGAAGAGGGATAAGCAAGTGCAAATCAATGCAGCGTTTCCTTTGCATAGTCAGACACCCAAAACAAGTATTTTCGTAATGCTGTGCTCTCTCCTTTCTTTGCAGTTTTAATAGCCAAAAAGTACCAGTATGCTAAAAACTGAAATAAAGTAGAATATATATACTCCTGCAAAAAGATATTATTTGAATTGGATTCTTTCTTCCTGTGTACATTTTATTAAAACTATCTTGATCTCTTTTTTTAAAAAGTATCTGAAGCTATCATGTGTTTCTGAGAATATTTCTGTCTAGGCGCAGGAGATTTATGGGTGTTGTGTAAAACAGGTTCAGCATATTGCAAAAGCCATGGGACTTGTCCATAATCATTTGAGGAGTTGTAGTGATAAATTTTTTTAGGAATTCCAAGGAAAAAGAAGTTACTTCAGTGCACAAATTGGCTAAAAGCAGTTAATGGGTTGCTAAGCAATACTGCTTGCTTGTTAGCTGGCAGTTCAGGAGAATGGAGTGTAAAATTTGATCATTAGGTTAAGATGAAAAAAAAGTCATCTAACTGATCTCTTGCCAGCTCAAAGATAATCTCAGTGGCACGTGTCCAGTAAGGAATAAATATTCAGAGCATACTAGTCTGATGAAACACCTTGAATAATGATAGCAAACCAGAAATTATAAGTAATTATTTGTATAGTGCCTGTGTTAGTGAGGTATAGTTCAGCTGAAATGAGCAGGAGAAAATTAATAGATCTGTAGCAAATAGATCTTCTTGAAACACCACTGAAAATTACTGAAGTTTGCGTTCGATACCTGTTTCTGCAGTAGGGTGGATGACTCCTGGATTTCATTAAACTGTGTGAGAGATTAGCTAGTCAGGGCAAATAATTTTTTTCATTATACAGTCTTGTTGTTCTACTAAATAGTTTGCCAGACTGAATGCAAATATGTTGTTAATGTATATTATGAACTATTCATGTGGATGGAAATACTCTGTCCACATTTACAGGGATTTATTGCTGTGTTACAAAAGGACGAGGTTGTGAAGGTGCCACGGACAGGCTGGAGGAACACAGTGGCGGCTGCAGAAAATTAGAGCTGCAACAGGAGCTGGGGAGCGTAGGGGAGGGGACAGAAGCAGAGCAGGACMCAGTTGCATGGACAGTTGGTGACCATCCAGGTTGTTCAGATTATTGCAGACCTTAAAGTGGAGTTGCCTCCAGACGTTGTTCACTCTGCAGCTCTAGTGAAAACATTGCTCACCTGCCTTTCCATGGATCTTCCAAATGTCAGCCTTGAAGAGGCAAAGGGTTTGTGTAACTCCTAACAAAATTTGTCTTACCGTCTCCTTGGTAGCAGCTGTTAGTCTACATGTAATGGCTTAGATGAAGTTAATAAATACTATAACACCATATAAGATACAAAGATGAAGTGTTCAGGGCAGTTAAATTCGGCCACTAAAAGGTTGTAAGACTAAATTTCTAATGTTTATCTATGAACAGGAGAGTGATGCTGCAAATGAACGGGGAAGTTCATTTGCAGCATCAATGTTTAGTTACAAATGTTTTTCAGTTATATGTTTWAATGACATGAGCTTTGCAGAAGTAGATTCTGATGGAGATATTTAAAGGAAAGTATTATGAATGTTTGGGGAATGGAGAAATCCTGTGTGTATAGAAAAGGAARGATGAAAATCAGGAGCAATGAAAAAAGCGATGAGAAATTCAGGTTCTGGAGGACAAACAACGCTTTTCAGTCCAATGTAGAAGMAGCCACTGAAAGTTTGAAGTTCCAGGATGGAAAATATTCTTCTTCCTGGCGTAGTTGAAAGTTCAAGTGAAAGGATGAAGAGTAAAATTACAGCTTTCAGTGACAAATCAATACAGCCACCTTACAGTTAAATTGTGTTAGTGAGAGGCCATTTTAGAGAACAATAAAAGGACACTTTTGTAAGATATTGATAGGAACCTGCAATAAAGATATCTGCATAAACAAGTCCTCCACTTGTTTCACAAATCACCCCTGTAAAATAAAAATAACCTTTTTTCATTTCCTAAATGGAAACACTTCCCTAATTTATCAAAAATAAATTAAGTTTCTTATCTCGTAGAGCTCACAGTGGGTTTTGCCTGTGTTAAAATGACTGAATTACCCTGAAATACACCGTGGGTGGATTTCTACACAAAAACCTATATATCACTCAGGCCTCAATAAACTTTATTGTCCCTCAGGCTATTCGCCTTTACAGCACGTACCTGCTAGGATTTATCTGCTGAGAAAAGGGAACTTTCTACCCAGCAAACAGTAATAATAAATGTTTTCTACTTTCTCTTGCGTGATTTTATTTACTCAACAACTAATGACTGCTCATTTATTATAGTTACCTGGAGTTTGAAAGTTTCTGAGAGAGATGTAGTTAATGATAGGCTTTCATTTGTGCATTTTATTAACAAGAAGCTTTTATTTTACTGCGGGAAAGTAAATAAAGCTTAGCTCRATTGTATTTTCTTAGTACACTTAACCAAAACTTGTATTGTGTATTAATGTACAAGGTGAAAATGAAGAGCTCACAGCTGAGAAAATTATATTTGCTAAGCTATGAATATTTTGGCRTGAAATCTGAAAGAAAAAGTATTTTCTATTAAAAAGAGAGGATCGTTCAAGTATTTTGAGTGTATCGTAAAAATTAGCCCAATGCGACTCCGCAGTGCATACTTCCCGTCAACGCGGGGGTGGGTTCATTTGTTCTACTTTCCTTTAAAATCCCTCATTAGATGAGCTGCAGATAATTATAGAGGCAGTGAAGAGCAGACAAAGATATCGCATGTGCAGCATAATCGCAGTGTCAATGCCATAAGAATTGGTGCAGCCGGGATCTTTGGATTCGATTCAGTTATTGAAGGAGTTAACTCAGTGTTGATTTTTACAGATCTGGAGCTGAATGGCATGTCCAGCTCCGACATCCCCGAYGTTCCTCCTCCTCTGCCTCTCAAAGGAAGCATGGCCGATTATGGGAATCTCATGGAAAGTCAAGACTTGATCAGCCCGACAACCTCCCCCCCTGCCCATCAAAGGGTGAGTCCCGGAGATGATGATCGTTTTCTGCAATTTTCTTTGCTTTTCTACTTTGCACGATCCACAGCGAGATGTAATCCAGACATTTCTGCATTGCAAACAAGCATCTGGAGTATGCGGGAACGGCATCGCCCACGGGGACCGACCTGAAGAGAGGTTGGATTCATTCTGGTGGAGAAGACTAAGCAAAATGTTGTTAGCTGYGTTGGTAAGGGAGCTCAAACCAACAGGATATAGTCTCAGCAGCAAATTAGATTTAATAGCCTTTCAATCCTGTCTCAGGAAAGGAAATAAAACATGTAYCTGACATCTTTTCTTTCTGGAGCTCGGTTCTGTCGGCATTCAATCGCTGCTTGTTTCCTAGAGGCAAACACACGTGCCCCCTTTGAGGGAAGGAGCTCAGAAACACTCTTCATCATCAACAGGGTTTTCAGCTTTCTGAAGAAAATACACTTTTTCAACTTTGTTTCCTGTATCTTGGAAGCTTTTAAAAATAATTTGGTCCTTTTCTTTAAAGCAGCACTTCTGAGAAGGACCATTTATTTCCTTTTTGGAGAAAAGAATATGTTTAGAGAGGTTTTCTTTTCTTTGACTTTGAAATGTGTAACTTTGGCCAAGCTGTTATTTTGTGGAAAAATTCTCAGGGGTAATGATTCTTTTTTGTTTGCAGAGGTATCTTCCAGGATTTCTCTGAAGTTCATTATTCAAATGAAATTCTGTTGAGTAAATTGCTTTTCAGTAAATTTCATGGTTAGAGAAAACATTTCTAATCTCAGCAGAGAAAGAGTCAGGCAGGAAYTTAGTTTTAACTCTGGGAATACTTTTGTTTAACACAGACTATTACAGTGCACAACAGTACACAAGTCTGGCTTTTTCCGTAGTTGAAATTGTAACTGTGTTGTTGGAGGAATTTAGTATTTTCAGGCTAAATGGGGAAAAAAAACAGATGTAGAAGTAACTTGAGGAATGTGAGTAGTGTTATTCAAAACACAATGCTTTACTCATTATATGCATATATTGAAAAATTCTCTATTCCCATCATCTCTTCCATAGTTCTTCCCCGTGGCTGGATGGTTTTAGTAAATATTTTCACTAAATTTTTTTGCAAACCCTTTTCCTCTAATTTCCATCAAAGTGTACTAAGCTCTTACCCATTTCCCTGAATTCTCTCTCAGGGGCCAGCTCTCGCTTGACCTGAATACAGACCTCTAAGTGGAAAATTACAGAATATACAGGAGGGCTGCCAGGAGTTTTATCTGAGGAATCCATCTTCATGAAGAAACCTGAGAAATTCAAATTAGGTTTCAAATTTCTTGAGCTCCTGCCTGTATGAGCTCCAGAGTAGTAAATTCATTTTGTATGATACACTGTAAGTTTTAGGTCACGGTAGTAGCTCAGGATTGTTAACATGAGTTCAATTTTTAGCTGAAAAGCATTAAACAATGAGATGATAAAACATGCAGTGAGGAMTAAAAATCCCAATAGCCGGGTTCTTTTTCCATTCCTTGCGAGGCTGTTTGAAGGGGTTTCCACTCAGTGGACAAATGCTAGATATTTACTGTACTACTTGCAAATGCCACCGTGCCGTGATGGTCAGAGCCCAGACCTGAGGACAGCTCAGGTTCCAGCCTCGGTCTCGTTGCTGTTGAAGATGTGACCTTGCACAGCTCCTGTACCTGTCATGAGCAGGGTTTCCACAYCATTAAATGGAAGTTCCTAAAAATAGTAGCAATATGATCCCTTGKTTTTTTGCAAAGTTTTTTCCAGGTCTTAGTATTTTTTCTCTTTACAGTCTTTACTACTCAGACTCWTTTTTTTTTTTAAATATATTTTGTCATTGTAGAAATRGGCCCTATTGTTCAACATGGAGTGTTGAAGGAGCTCAGGATTTAAGCATACCTTAGAAATGCAATCAAATATAATCAAAATTTTCTTCAGCATTGTATTTTTATAAACTTTCCAAGACAAGGGAATATAGTTTCGAAGTCTGAAAAATTGATCTGAAGCAGATTTGTCACAAAGCCACGTGTATTAGTCTCAGAATTAATTTTAGGAAAGGTTTCTAGTCTTATAACAATCACTGCACATTTATTTCATCAGGCTTATGGGAAGGAAGCTGTTAAAGGACATAAAGAAAATGAGTAGTGCTGGGCATGAAAGATCAGATGGGTAAATTCTTATTACTACTGTGATTAAATCCCACTCCACGGTTTTTAATGCCTTGTGTTTCATAGGTCAAATAGCTACATGCTTCATAACTTTATAATTCTCTGCCTAGTAAACTGATCATCTTTTAAATTACACATGCTTTGTATCAGTGAAGAAAAATCAGTAAAAAATATTACAGACAAGATTATCTTAGTAGCTTTTCAACTGGAAATATCTCCTTGTATGAGGAATTATTACATGGTTCACTCTGGTTGCCTTGCAGTCAGTTTTGAAAATTAAAAAAAGCGCTGTAGTGAACTGAAAAGCATGCAATGATAAATGCATCAAGAAGTGCTTTAAACTGCAGGCAATAGTGTCATTTAGTGTCTGAGGCAGTAATCTTAGATTATTTGGAGTCCACTATTAACTTGGTCTACCTTAAGTCTTTTGTCCAAGTGATCATGTAATTATAATTTTCTGATTGTCCTCTTATTCTTTGTTAACTGTGATACCCTTATATATATATTTTCTTGCACTGTATGATTTTTTCTGCTAAAGATGTTCTTMATAATATATGGGAACATAAAAAAAGAAGACTACGACTCCTGCAAGGATTATTATTACATCAAGGGATTCCTTCAGGCACTTCTCATTTTTAAGGGTTCATCCATACCCTTGCATACATATCAACTGCCTGCTTAGTATTCACAGCGAGAAGAGAAAGTCAAAGAACATAGACAAAGGAGCACTTACATTTATAATATCGGCTATAATACTTACTAAGCATCAGATAATGGTTTGGATGAGAAGATCTCGATCGATGCGGCGTAGATGGAGAACTTGGCAAGGAGGGAAAGCAAAAGCTGAAGCGGTGTGTAATGCGAGGACCGGAACGGTCTCGCGTGGCTGACGGCGACGCCGCTCATTTTGACTCTCGGGGATCCCGTTGCACGGGGAGCACTCAGCCTGGTCATTTGGGTATAATGGAAGTGTTTACACAGAAGGAAAAATCCAGGGGATTTTTCATGTGTTGCGATGCATATACTGCAGTGCTGATCGGTATCTCTTAGGTTAGCCACAGTGAGCAAAAAATGACCTGAAAGGCTTCAGCAAATGTACTCTACTCATGTGGACAGAGAAGAAGAGTTGAGGCTAGAAACCCAGCTGAACCTATGGAGGCAGCAGGTAATTAGCACTGCTTCAGGGTTCGCAATTTTTCCTTCTCTGACGTTATTTCTCAGGAGAAATCCCCTTCCTTCCCAAAGTGCCTCACGCAGCCGCCTGGCTCCGTTCCCCCAGAGCTGGGGCTGGTGGGGAAGCCTCTGAGCGTTGTGGTGCCACCYCCCCGGGACCCCCACCGCTGGCTTGGTGGCTCGAGGCTTGCTGCCGGCTCGCTTACCGCAGCAGCGGGAGGACAGTCATTAGCAGCATTGTCCCGTGGAGATGTTGGAAAAAGTGAAATTGGAAAAAATGCATTATTAATCCGTTATATTAAATTAGAAAGTTGGCTTTGTGGGCTGCATTTGCTCACAAATGGAAATAAGTGTCTCCTCTTCTGTCTGATACTCCAGATTTTTACAAAAACAGACTCTCTGACCAAAGGCTTTCCATGATGCTTAGAAGGATATAATGTGCCCAAAAGAAAAAAAATAAAAATTTGTTTTTTATTTACCATCCGATCATTATTTTTGCCTGCTGGAGATGGGAAGCGTTGCAAGCCCTTCCTCCAGCTCAGTCTCCGCCACCTCTGGCCTCGGCTGGGCGGGGGTTTGGTGGGTTAAGCTCTTGCCCAGCAGAGAGTTTCTAAAAAGCTCGCAGTCACTTTTTAATAAGTCTCAAAATCAATGAACTGCCACTGCTTATTACAGGATTTTGAGTGAAAAATGTGTTCTTCAGCTGTCTGCCCGGAGATGCAGAGCCCGTGATGTGTCCCTGAGCAGCACCCTTGATTCTGTTTCGGGAAGGGCCACGTCGCTGCCCTCAGCGCTGCGCGGGATCAACCTGCGGGTTTTGCTCTGGCCAGTTGGTAATGTGTTCGTTTATCGCTCTCGCAGGGCCCGGGCCTTCAGTAAGAAATACAGTTTCGGTCCGGAGTCTAAACCTAATTCTGAGGGTATTGCTCATAACTCTCGAGGTCTGTTTGTGTACGGAGCAGAGCACAAAAACAGTGCTTTTGAAAATCGAGTTAGCCAGCACGATCTGAAATACTAATAGCCTCCACATGCAGAAATGTGGTTCAACAGAGGGAAAATCGCATTAGCTGTGCTTTAACGCAGCTGGCACACACCAGGAGCAAAGTCCTCCCTGCGTGAGGGGTGCAGACCTCTGCCAGGTCCAGCTCTCCCCCTCCTCCGCTGCCGTCATCCCTCGGGAGCATCCCTCCAAGGGAACGCTCCCCCATTGGGAAAGCGTGGTCAGGGTCCTTCCAGACAACCCCATGGGGAAAATCTGAGTTGCTGATTCAAAGCAATTCGATGTTGCGCGTTTTGAAGGATCTTTCATGTTGCCCGAGGAGGGGATGCTTAGCGTGCGGCAGGAGCACACAAAGGGCACCTCTGCAGAAGGACTGTTAAAATTACTTTCTTTTATCAAGGTACACTCCAGCAAGGGCACCTAATGGCTGTGATAACACAGTCAAATGAAACTYTGATAGATGAAGTATGACAACAGAGTTTAAACAGTCATTTTACATCAGTTACCTGCGGTATTTTCCACATAACTTTGCTCCCTGGGTCAAACAGCCAATTAGCTTAAACTGTCTATAATTTGGTTCAAATTAGTGGAGTTGGGTTGATTGCTGGCGCATTATCGCTCTTTCAGAATGGGAGTGTTATTCCTCCAAGACCTCACATTATGTGTTATTTTTCATTGCAGATATCAAATAAGCAAGTTGCTGCTTGTCAGGCGACTTGGCTCCATACTAAAAACGATGGTGTAAGCGAGAATGAGCATTCACAGCTCAGTGTTTGGAAGCCTTTGCACAGTCCCGTGTACTTGATAGCCTGTACACATCTCCTTTCTACTGCCTCTGACCTAATTAGACCTGTTAATCCTTCAAACTAAAGTGTTTTTGATTGGATCTCTGTAGCTTGTCCTTTTTATGACCATTTAATTTCAAAGAAAAATAGTTACACAGGAAGAAATCTCTTACAGTGTCACAAGGACCATTTTGGGGAATCAAATTTTGTTTGATTTTTTTGTTGGGTTTTTTTAGTAGTATTTTCTGATGAAAAAAAATTCTCATATCTTATTTTGCTTCTTCACGGAGTAAAAAAAAAAATCTATTTTTTTCATCTTCTTTAATTGTTTTTTATTGCATCCTGAACATGTATAGTGTAGTGTATTTTATATCTCTAAGAGAATGGAGACAAATGTTTTCAAACCTGATTCTTTTCTGTATCAGGAAAAAACAAATGGGAGCAATTTCATGTTTGAAGCAGAAGGAACAGATTGCTTCTGTGTTGCAGATGTGCCTTTTACATAAGGTTTCTGCTTCCCCTGAGGTACCCGTGAGTCAAGGATTCTGCCCAAAATAGGTTTGAATGTGAACCAGCAGTCTCTATCATTATGTCAGAAGTAAAAGCGTGCTTCAAGATTCGGCGGGTTCACAATTAACCACTGAAATATAAACATGAACTCTGCAAAGCAGTTCTTAATTAAATGTAAAATYAAGGGAAACTCAATTTTGTATTTCAGAGTTTCTAAGATGAACTTCATAGGCCTAATAATGATTTTCTGAGTATGATATTAAAGGGAGAGAGAAAGTGTGCTTGCATTTCTTCCTGTGCTGAAATAAAAGGGAATGCGTATCGGCCCTGGGAACGATGGCTAGATTTGGAGTTGCACCRGTTCCATATTGGCACGTTTTGTCGTGCTAATTTCTCAATAGTGTTGCCCCGACGAGCGTTACATGTCCTACTTACTATAGTCATTGGTAGCTTATTATATAAATGAACATGTACTAAATTTATCCGACTTTCTAATGGAAATTGTAAATTCAATTATAATAATTATCTACCTATCTCTGTTATTTCTTTCTGCTTAATTTGCTTGCAGAATCTAAGCTCTGTAGGTTTTGTGCTTGTTATTTATAGCATTTATATTTAACTTATTCTCATTGTATTTGCATTGTATCTGTTCTTCAGAAGCAGGTTTTCAGGGATAATTTGATTGTTCTCTGATCAATATGAAGGGCTCATTTGTTTGAGAAATGCCTTTGATCTAATTGAATTGAGAATTATTGCCAATATACTGTTATTTAAATTGAAAATGGATTTTCACAAATGACGCTATCAGCAAAGTTAGTTTTTTCTACTGATAAATGCGATGTTAAATATATCATCTGAGAACAAAGCACTGAGGAAGTTTTTATGTTTTGTGATGTGTTTCAGAGGGGCACCTGGTTTATTTAGTTACGAAATTTATGTCATCTCTGTGAGGAGTTCTTGCATGTTGTATGCTGATATTCTGCGGACCACCAGCATTTCCCAAAGTTTGCCCAGAAGCCGCTGCCTGGATACATGACTGTAACTAAGCAGTTTTTCAAAGATTTCGAAACCTGCAGATCACAATTGAATGTGTGAGGCTAGCTACCGTTGATGGTCCAGCTCTTGTTCAGGTGCCCTGGTAGGGATTCAGGAGCTACCTTAACATACCGGGTTAAGAAAAGTATTTGGTCAGGTAGAGGAAGTATTTAATGGTTCTGACTGTGATACGTAGAGACAGATCAGCAGTGGCATTTAAAAAAAAAACAAACACGAACTTCAGGTTTGCCTTTAGTAAAATAAAATTCTTATTTTATCTGCTTTACATATTATTCTGTTGACTTGATTTTCTGACTCGGAGATCATTGTGCACCGTGTCCGACTGTGAGGAATAGATAGTGGACAATGTTGAGCCTGCTCTGGGAAATGAATGCTGCTTACTCAGCAGGGTCTTCTTGACGTCTGCGTTTCAAGCAGCAGTGCCCTTTCGAGACTCAAACCTTCTAATAACCTGGTTGTTTCTTCAAAAGAGCTCGTATAAACTTTAACCGGACCGTGAACATGAAAGTCTTCATCGCCAAGTACGTTCAGTCCTGTCCTCATCGGTGAGCCCGAGGCTTCCCCTGGTCGTCAGGGGAGTGCAGCCTTCCAGGCGGGGCACCCCCCGGCTCCGGCGCCTTGCTCTCGGTCCTGAGTTCCTTATCCACTAGCAGATTAAAACCAATTGATTTCCCAGTTGGTAACAAAGCGTTCCGTAGCCAAGGAGGAAGGTGGAAGCGCAGAGGGTGCTGCTGGRGGGGCCGGGGAATGGAGAGCGGGCGGCCTTCGCCCCTCCCCGCTCTGGGCCTGCTGGTTTGGACAGCGGCAAAATGGAGAGACGAGCCCAGGGCACGGCTTTCCTGACGGTAGTTTGTGACCCCTGTTCGTTTACCGTGGGGGAGAGCCGGGAGGAATGAGGAAAATTGTAAAACAGACTGGAAAGTATTTCTTTCCAGACAGGATACAGGGAAAATATTCCGGCAAAAACCCAGCCTTCCTGGCTCTGCCAGCATGCAGTCTTACCTTTCTGTTTAGTCTATGATTAGTAAAACTGGTAAAAGCTCTGGATTTATAACTTCATGCTGTCTTAAAAGCTGACTTTGAAGAGGGCATTCAGTTACCTTAAAGATACTTTTTTCCTTCTACTCCTGCACATCTCTGAAAGCCCCCAGTCACCAGGTTGCGGGAGGGTCTCCGGGCTGCTTCTGCCTGGTGGCAGGGGAAGGACCGACATGTCCTGGCATCACCCTGAACCGCTCTTCTTTTTGGGTGGCAGCTCTGGATATCTTCTAAAAGGAACCGTCTTGTTTCTTACGCACTTTCACGTGGTTTATCAGCTGCGTGTGTACTGGTTTCTTACTGTGATGGAGTTATTTTGTCCAAGACATTAAAAAAAGTTGGAATAAGAGTATTGCGGTTGCAAGTGCAGTACGTGCAATCTAACACTAAGGCATTCAGATATTTGGACTGTTCTCGTAGCGGTGATTAAGGAAATTTGGCGGAGTCGGTGTGCGTCGTAGGGTTTTGTTGGTGCGTGGAGTCAGCGGTATGGGGTGGGCCAGGCGGGACGGGTACACCGAGGCACAGCAAGCGGGCATGGGAAAGCATCGTTGTGCCTGGAGGGAAACAAAAGGCGGTGGCTGGCTAAGCGGGGGAAGCATCTTAGGAAAAAACAAACCCAAAGTAGCGCTTACGAGGTGCGACACCGCAGCACGGCCTCGGTGCGGTGATGGGAGAAATGGCTGCATAGCCAAAACGGTGTAGAAAAACAGACTGCAAAGTGCGCGAGCAAATTGCAGTGTTCTCAACCTCTTTCTGAAACAGATTTTATCATATATGTGATTGAACATTATGGAAAAAAGTCTTAATTTCCATAATGACTTCTTTAATTTGTCCAATTAGGCGATGAATCTAACCGAGGGTGCTCTTGTTCTGTTGTATGATATATGAAGTGATTTAAAATATGTATATTTGAACAGTCTGGATTTCTGTTTTGAATATTTTAATTATAACTGAATGTGTAATAGTAAATTGCAAGTTACTTATCTCCTTAAATTATTTCTTTTATTTTTTTTAATTATTTGTGTTCTAAATGTGCAAAATACAAAAATAATGGAAAAGCAATGAAGCTGTTGCTTCAACTTGGGTTTTAAGCTCTGTAGTGCGTAGAGGCTGAGGGCAATCGATACAGACCAAAAAATCAATATCCTATCATGATATAAAGTGGGGAATTATAAACTTCTCCAGCGCTTTCAAAAGATTTTTCCTGAAATACTGAGCTAATTAATCAGGAACCCTTGAGAGATCTTTTTCATTGTCAAAAGTAGAAGTTMTATTTTAAGCTAATGGCTAAGAGCATTCGGTATTCATAGCACCAAATTCTGCGGAGAAGCTCTCAGGAGTCAGATGGCTACAGACGTACCTGCCGTCTCTCGCAGTTATATATGAACGAGGAAACGTTTCAAAAATCCATTCATTGCTAACACGATCTATCAAAATTGGTTTTCCAGCACCTGCCACCTCCGCTCCCCAGCAAGACTCCCCCGCCTCCGCCTCCAAAGACAACTCGGAAGCAAACTTCTGTTGACTCTGGGATTGTCCAGTGAAGAAGGAAGTGTTTTTTCCAAAGATAAAGCTGTAACAATTCATTTCCCTAAGTATTTTATGGTATATAATGTTTACCTCATTCAGGCGTGCAGTATCTAACATTTAGTGCAATGACTCTAACTCTGTAAGAAATCCATTTCTAGCCGTGTGTCGGAAACAACACTACATCACCCCTCTTTCTGGGGTTACTCCCTCCTGTAACTTGAAAGAAATCTGGATTTCTACTTGAGACCGGGAGGCGTTCATCAACTGACAGTACCCTCTTCCTAAACCTTCTCCCTGCTTCTTCTGAATAACTTCAGGCACATAGGTAGCTGTGGAGATTTAAATGAGAGTTGAATATTTTGTACCTAAAGCATTTAGTAGCTATGGAGTTTAAAATGAGCTGAGTATTTTGTACCTAATCTCAGTGTATATAGGAGTCGATGACGATATTCACATTGGATTCAGTGCACGTCGGAGTAGGCTTCACAGTAAGGAGAAGCTGCCGTAGGATTTCCCCAAATAACGGTTCTGCCCAGGGCTAAAAATCAGACACATCTTATTTGTGAAATGTGCCTTCTCTTTAATTGTTCTGTATTACAAATAAACTGATTGCTAATGGGCTTTGTAAAACTAGTCATTGGTGATCAGTCATTTCCATTTTCATTCAGTTGGCCGTTCTTCTGGGTGTTGATCGATGGGTAAAGCAAGGAAGCCTTTTAGCTGCTGACGGGCACGAGCATGTAGGAAAAGAAACAGAGTAGGCAGAGAGGAGACTCCTGGTCGTTCTGAACCTAGCGGTTGAGTACAAGAATGGGAAGAGCTTTTTCTTTTCTTCTATAATGTGTAATATTTCATGTGGATTAGGATGAACTGAATGGAATCACTTTGTCCTTGTGCCATCATTCTGTACAGAGTTTGTATATATGATGGTTTTTAGAATGTTTTAATTTTTATGGTGCCTGCTTTTCATGTAATAATGAATTAATGTACCTGCAAAGAATGCCTTACATATTTTTAATTTCCTAATTGCTGAAAGTGTAAAAAAAAAAAAAAMCAACCAGTTTTTTTCCAGATATTAGGTTCTGAGAAATATTGGACAATGATGGGGTGGGGTGTCGGGAGGGAGGAAGGAAACTAACTTTATACTGTAGTGTTTTTTATTGTCATCACACTTTTGTTTTTTATTATCTACAATCTTTTTACTCTTACGGTAGATTGTTTTTAAATATACCACTGACTCAAAAAATAAAATATTATTTTAAAAACTTGTCTAAGAAAATGAATACATTTCCTTGGTCTTTTTCATCCTTATTGTAGAATTTCAGGAACTGTTGCACTCTATAGAAGACTACATACACACTTTGTTTCTTTCTTTCTGAGCAGTTTTGAGGGAGCCCAYGATAACGCTGAAGTCTTTCATCGCACTGGTATGCTTGTTCCTGCATGTATGTAGTACTGAGGTAAAACACACGTCAGCACTAAACAGCCATCTTTGTACGCTGTCAATATTCATAATGATGGCTTACTTATCTTTACGTCGTAAGTTATCTGTTGCTGAACACTTCAGAAAACAGRTGAGTTTTAGCTAATGTTTTCTTCCTCGAGTAGCTGCTACATGATGCCAGTAGCAGGCAGAAGCATGACCTACACAGCAGTAAAACAATAATGTTCTTACAAAGGCAGAAAGATTGCCCTTCTCATAAAAAGTGGCTCAAATGGTCAATTATATTCTCATAATTTTGCCTTAAACCATCTTGTTGCTTTGGATCAAATCAACACACTTTTCCTTGCAATGTGAGATAACATCAGCTACCAGAGTGTCTCAGAATTTACTGTTAGATATTGTCCTACAATTCCCTATTTGTTTTGTTATTAGTATAATCTCCATTCAAGAGGAACAAGCTGGGAAGGATTCTTAGGTACAGTCGATCAGATATKCTTTCCGTAGATGATCAATAATGTGTTACAACTTTAATTCTATAAGTCTTTCATTTAATTGAAAATTGCTTTAGAGACTGCTTGTGTTACTGTGTGGGAGACTGCACTGGAAYGCTGGTGAGTTTTCCTCTTTTCTGTTCCATTTACTTTCTAAAGGATAGGGAGAGGCTTTCACRTGGACCTTTAGCGGAATGCTTGTACATTGTATTTCTGATAATGTGTTTGTTTTCACACGTCCTTAGCAAATTCCTGTGCTCATGCAAGTGTTGTTACAATTTGGCCCTGCAAGACTCCTCGAACAAGAGSTGCACTTTCAAATTGGTCTTGCAGTACAAATTCTAAATCTCATACGTGTGTATGTTTTACAAATACACAAGGTGAGRCTGGGAATTGAAAATCAGACTCTCAGATTCACTTTCAGACCCAAATTGTCACCGTCTTTACAATCTAACAGCTTCTAGGCTGTAACTCATATAAAACCCCGCCAGAACGAATCATTACCATCCTCGAAGTGTAGTAAAAACACACTTCAGCAAATCCAGAAACTAATTCASTTACAGTCTCTAAGCAATGAACAATCCTGCACAGGCTGTTATTTTTCCTAGGGTATACTCTCTTCCTTTGTACTCCAGTGGCGTTGTATCAGAGCATCCCAATGCAATATTAATTTCTTGTGACATCGTTTGCAACAAAGCTGAGCTAATGCAGAAGAGCTCAATACAAGGCAATACAGAACAAGAAGGTTATTTGATTTTAACCAAAGCAGTATCACTTACACTTGCTCTGTCATGCTGGTGTCCTCACAAGGGTCGAGCTATCTGTGTCCAAGTAATGGGACCGAGGTGGTTTGCAGTCATGTAGAGGACAAGAGGTSCCTGCTCTGAAGTCCACATCCCGTCTCCTGTGCTATCCTGAGGTTGGTGAATGTGTGCTTGTTGTTGGATGTGCCCTTGGTTCCCTTTGGGAGTTGGCGGTGGCTGTGATCTYGTGTCTCTTTAGTCTGTCCTATTTCTGTGGGAATTCAGTAGGCAGCTCTCGATGTATTTGATGTCTGTTGTCTCCCCGCCTGCCGAGGATGCTGTACAGTTCCAGTTCGGCTATTCATCTTCCCACCATCATCCCTTAATGGCCTCAATGAGTCTTTGGCTTTCCCCACCTCCATGCCTTGAGTAGCTGGSATTGGGATGACCCGGTCCAGGTGTCACTGCTTTATCCTCCTGCCAGCTCTCCTGGTGCCTCCACGCCCAGAGGTCCCCACTCAGACTTCATTCAAATCGATATTTCTGCTACAGGAGGATGCTGAAAGAAAGCTGCTAGGAAAGGTGACCGCTCCATGTCTTCCATAGTAGACCATGTCCAGGGCATTRTCATCCACAGGGGCCAGGTTTTCACCATTTAAGACAAGCGCTCCTGTTCAGGGATTAACCTCCCCCAAATGCCGTCCCTTCACTCAGACTTGAGAGCAATACCACAAGGCTTTGCAACACAGATTTTCCTGAAAGAAGAAATTCAGAGGTGTCAAGTTTCTAAATAGTATGAAGAAACAGATTTTTGATGGCCAGTAATTTTTGCTTCTTGAAAGTTAGCYTGAATTTACTTACTGAAAGTTAACTTACAGTGCCAATATAAAAAGGAGACGCCCTTACTACCATTTCTCTGAGTCTTAACTTGGGAGTGAGAGGGCGATTTTTACAGGTGCACACATCAATTCCCATCAGTCCCATGCAAAACCACAAAAGGTTTGTTGGGCAGCGGTTGTTTGTTTTTTAATCAAATTTATTTTCAATGGGAAGCTCAATGCAAAGGTCAGTTTCCGTAATTGACATTTATGATTACTGAAATGTCTGTGATGATACCACAAATTYTGAGAGTAAAAATGTTTTTAAATTCAGTTTTGTCTTAACGTAGGTATTTTTCTTTACCATGGATGTCTGTGATATGTGACTTTACAGAGAAAAATGTTAAAAAGTTTGCAGTGCATATATATATGTTTATGATGTATGAATAAGATTTATGTGAGTGTACATACATATGGGTATACATGCACACACATCTAAACACATATTTTTAAATGTAAAATGTCTCACTTCATTGACTAGTTGAGGTGTCCACCTTCTTGCTTTACATTAGACATCTTCCCTATCGATTCTTGTGACCTTTTTGGGGACCATTCTATGCTAGAAGCTCAATGTAGTGTTGTTGATGCCAAGATCCCGTGATGGTTGTTCACAATTACCTATTTTTAGTAAAGGTTCTTTGGATAAAGTAGTCATTTCTTGTGTACATATTTGACACAATCAGGTGAAGTAAGCAGAAAAATTTCTTACAAAGCTGGTTTGATGTTTAAATATATGTAGACCAGACTTAGACAGTACATGGTGTAACAGGAGTCATCCTCTTCTTCTGATCCAGCAATTGCCATCCTGCATTGGGCTTTGGAATATTTTGGTATGCTGTTTAAAATAAAACAGCAAACATTGGAACAAGCTGCCCAGGGAAGCGGTGGAGTCACCATCCCTGGAGGTATTTAAAAGACGTGTAGATGTGGTGCTTAGGGACGTGGTTTAGTGGTGGACTTGGCAGTGCTAGGTTAACGGTTGGACTTGAYGATCTTAAAGGTCTTTTCCAATCTAAACGATTCTATTATTCTCAAACCAAAGTATTTTATCCCCAAGCTGAAGGTAGAGGAAGGTAAGGCAGAAATTGTTTTTCCTGGACCTGTTACGTTATGTGTGCATTTGCTGTGTTTCACAGAGGTGTTGCTGTTCGTTGTCTGTAACTGTCAGAAGCGCACGCCGCCGGGAAACAGGTTGCCCTTTCCATTGCCGTTGCCTTTCAGCCGTTAGTGAAAACACGCGCGATGCCTTGTCCAGCTTCTCCCCATCACGAGTCTCGTAAGTTCTGTGTTCTCTTGCAATAAAAAATTTCTTTTTTTTTTTTTTTTTTTTTAAAGTAAATGCAGGATGCCTTTCTTGTGTTTGCTTACTGTTAATGTGTCCTTTGAGGTGCTGCACTGATAAATTGCCTGCGCTTTGCTCAATGGATTTAAATTCAGTGCAAGACACTCAGGGTGCACACATGGACAAGAGCTCGGGGACAGCCCCGAGCTGGAGCAGGTCTCCCAGGAGGATGGGTGGTGAAGGTGGCCAAGCTTCGTGCCTGCTCAGCACCGTGCTGCCGCGGGGCCGGACTGGGGCTGCCTGCGTCCCTCTGCACAAGTAGAATAAGGCATTTTTCAATTTGCATCTACACCTTACCTTGTGACAAAGCAAGATATTGTAGCGCGTGTAGAATATGCCCGTGAAAAAAAGACCAAGCGCTTGAGTGATGGTGAACACTGAAGTTCAGGGCTTTCCTTTATCCTCAGCTTTCGGCGTTAATGCGGTAATGGGAAGCACAAGGTCCAGCTGCTCTGACATTTCAATTTCCTCTCATTCTCCTCTTGTACTTTTCATGGATCTAAACTGAATTTCAGGGTTGCAATTGCTATCTTCTTGGTGGTGCAGAAACGTGTCGATTGGTATAAACACTTGGTTATTGTATGGGATCTAACCAGCTGTTCTCCAGTGAGGCTATTTATAGGATTTTTAATTTCCCTCGGTTTTGTCATATGTATTCTGCAGACATGAATAATCACTATAAATTAGGTTTCTCTATCAAATGGCAGACTTAATTTTTATCAATTTCCAGTGTGTGCRGTATTGTATTCTAGCACTTTAATGCGAAGTTGCTGAATTAAATAACTCATTTCACRTCTAACCGAGCTGGCTCTGGGCCGGTGTGTTGAGGACATGTACTGACCCCCTGTGAGACTGAGCTGGGACGGTGACTCCATTCAATCTCATGTTGTGTTTAGCCAAGTGGTTTCCATTCCCTAACGCCGTCTTGTTACAGCCACACATTGATGTATGGTTTTCAGAATCCAAGTTGACCATCTCTGATTCAYTGCTACCCAAACTCCCTGTCTTCCATCCCAAACTTGCAAAGATTATATGGGTGGTTAGATGTTGCTGGTTTGGGGTTGAATTCATATTGGTTTGGCTGTTCCCTCAGATTTTCATGGCACAGTTTGGCTCTGATGCTGTTGAACTTCTGTGTTTGCAGCCCAAACTCTCTTGCAGCGCTGGGGAACTAAATGGAGGAACGTTGGCCATAGCGTATTAATGCTACAGATTCAGTGATGAGACCTCACTTTCTTCACTGACACGTTTAATTTGCATTATTTGCAAACATTTGTGATTTATTTTTATGAAGCTTCCTCTGAGTTGGAGCTCAAGGCAGATTTCCATAAGCCGCCCATATCAACACGTTCTCCTGGTATTTAGCCTCCTTGGTAGACGCTCCCATTTCCATTTTTCAGATGTGTTTTCTCCCTTAAAGTGCAAGAAACCCAAATGGTGTTTGAATCTTCTTGTTTGTCAAATGATTCCTAAAAAACGCCCCTGAAAAGGCTTTTGGGGCAATATCTGCATGGTCCCCAAAGGAGGTGGGTGCTGCCTGGCGCTTTGTCACAACAGAGGTGTCCTCGCTATGAGCAATGCCCGGCTGTATGCCCCCGTGTTCTTTGGGTGACTCACCTCCCATCACATAAAAAACCTTGGAGCCTCTAATTGTCCTCACTATCCCCAAGAGTAAGCATTGTCGATCGCTCGCACATTTCCAGACCAGGAGGTCTAACTGCTTAACAGATGCTTGAAAAGATGCTGATTCTGCTGCTAGTGGCCTTCTGCCAGTTTGCATCAGGGGGGAATATATGGTGTCATCAACATTTGAGGGAGTCCTTCACAAAGAGAAAGCGTAGACAAGACCAAATGTGACACTGTTTTCCTACAGATAAGGCTTTTTTTGTGTGTGCTCCTGTCGTTGGCTGTTCTTCCAAGTTTTGTATTTATTCTCTAGCCTTATTTTCCTATGGCTGTGCTTACGTTTCCTCAGCACTGTAATCCCAATTTAAATTGAGTTTTCTTTCTCCATCATTCCTATGAGCAATGACAGATCACTGCACCGACAGTGGAGAACCCAGAAAATGAACTACAARAAACATCTCTACTAAAAAAAAAATATTTAGCAGAATATTGAACAGCCTGTGGAAATGAATAGGTACCTGGGCACCATTTTAGAGCAGTTTGACACGCGTGCTGTGTTGAATCGCAGACGACTAATGTAGAAGTGTAACAGTTTGAGAGGTAAAACAACCCCACCAGCTTCGGTCTAGGCAAAACACTTCTTAGATTAGCATAAATTATGCAGTTTAAAACGCTTATTAACATTTAATTTAACATTATGAGCRTTGGTTTAGGAAGTGCGTTCTTGTAGCAAGAGAAGAAGTCGACGCAGAGTGCAGGAAGTTCACTTAAGCTGTAATTATTGCTTCTCTGAAAATTATATGTATTTTCCTGCATTTTGATCACGTGCTCAGAATCTATCAGAGAAACAATCCAAATAAATCAACCATCAGTTCAAAAATTTCAAAAGAAAAATGCCTTCTTTCAAAACATGAGGTAGTTATCTACTGCTTACTAGTGTTACAGGAGGCCTGTCCTGAGGTATTTTTAAAATCATGTTGAGATCTGGCTGTCAATAATGTCTCGGTCCACGGATTATAAACTTCCTTCCATGAGTTTACTACCGCGTACAGTTGGCAAATATATTTGTYGTCATTGTTCTTCTATGCAGCATATCATTAACTCGCTCCTCAGGGGAAAATAATAGAAAAACCCTAGAAATAGAAGATTTTTTTTTAAGAGAGTTCGGTTTGTGTCTTTAGTTACTGACCTCAYGGTCGGTACGGAGGTGAGCAGAGGTCTGGGGAAGGTTGTAGCACGCTTTGGTGCTGGATCGTCCTTCCGCGCCGCGGGCAGTGCCTGGAAGGGGCTCTCGGGAGCGTGGGTACCTGTGCCAGCGCAATGGGGCGCGGAGAGGGGCGAGCGCGTCTGGAACGTGGATCGGAAGCATCGGGAGAGAAATCGGGGTTCGCTCTTGTTGCAGCAGCTCCGTGGGGCTCTCGACATGGTGGCAGAAAAGTGGCTGTGGGAAAATTAATTTTCCTTTCTCCGGCGTGAGGTTTTCYGGGGACGTGGTGTTTGTGTAAGGTCAGGAACAGAAATCATGTCTTAAGGTAGGCCAGGTCCCTTACAGACCTAGAAAGCGTGAAGTTCTGTTTTGTTTGATGGCAAGCGCAGTACTGCTATTCTTTAAAAGCAAAAAGGAGACGCCAAGGGCTAAATCCTCCCCAAAGTTACAGCTCGGCTCTGCCAAGTCCGCTGAAGTCACCCTTCGCAGGCATCACTGCAGGCAAAACCGAGCATCCTTTTCCTAATATTTAGTCACTGTAGAGGTATCCATTAAGCATCCTCAGGATAATGAAATTGCAAGGCTAGTACTGAGTTTATGCCCATAGCACTTGCATGCATCATTTCTGTATTGCATTATTATTTTCCTTGGTACAGCTGTAATAATTCTGCTGAAGGGGGTGAGACTGCTTTTCTAAAGCGTTGGAAGAATTAAGGAGGAGAAGTCTTGCCAYAAAAGCTTAGTTTGTTCCTCCTGTACACAGTAACACTATAGTATTATAAAATAATCCTTTTAAATGAAGGATCATTAAGCACATGTCCAATTTGCCTCAATAACTAATTTTCATTCAAGAGTTATTCAGACAGAATTACTGTTGGTATCAGTGGGCTATACAAAGTGAACTGATTTTTTTATTTTATTTAAAATGAAGGACTGTTGTCCAAGAAATTAATCCAATGCCCAAGTTACAAGTAAGCGTAAACAATAATAAAGTTTGGTTCAGTTTTAAAAGTCAACTTTGAGTGATGATGAATCTGTTCTAGATGATGATCGGTCTCGATTCTTGATGCTTTGTACCCTGTTACTGATAAGGCAGTGGTTTAACTGCAAATTGCCTTTATTGGAAACCATCTTATATTAGAAAGTGCTGTACTCTAAAAAATCAAAAAAAATAATTTGAGCATAATGGAGAACCAGGCTGCTTTCAACTCAGCTGCAGAGACTTATTGAGATAGTTGGAAGCAAAATGATGATTGCGTGTGGAAAACCTGAACCCACGGTAGCCACGAGCACTGGGGAGCTGAAACTCCCCRGCCTCGGGGAAGGAATAACCTTGCCAAAATAAAGCAGTGGCCGGCAGCGTTTTCTGGTTTGTTTTGTTTTATTCAGTAAACAAAACCAATTAGTAAATGGAACTTGCAGTAAAAGCTCCCCAGCATCCTKCTGGGTGCTTTGGCCCTCTCCGGGCTGGGGGCTGAGCGGTGTGAGCCCCCCCACGCGTGGGTTTGGAAGCGGGGAGCCAGCGGGGGCACGGGGAGGACGAGCACCGCTATGGCGAAGGGTTTTATTTACGCCCTGCCCGGCGGGTACGACGGTTGTGAGTGCCGGCTCTCCGGAGGCAGCTGGCAGCACCTCGTGTGTCCGTGCTTCTTCTTGGGGAGTGTGGTTAAATCAATCACAGCAAGAAACACCATCCTTTTTCTCAGCAGCCGCGGGAGAGCAGAGGGTGAACGACGTCGGGGTAAGTTACGTCCTTTCCAAAAGTTTCGGGGCAGTCCCGGCCCCGGGAAAGCAGAGCTGCAGAAACACGCCTGCCCTCCTCCGCACAGGCAGTGACCCGGCCCTGCGTGCCCGCTCCTGCGGCGAAGGCTCCAGCGGCGGGGGGGATGCGCCGGCGGGTTCCGGCAAACGGGCATCTTCCCTCCCGGGTGTGCAGCTGCCCTCTGGGAGTGATCAGTGCTCTGCAACCCAAAACCGGGAGCCTGACATCAGCCCAAATAGGGGAAATCCAAATGCAAATGGAATAAAATTAGCACGTTTTTTGGACCCTAAGGAGAAATGGAAGTCCTCTGAAGGAACCTTGGAGAAGTGTAGGTCGCGGTGTGGAGGTTGAGGTCCATGGGACAGACCGTGGCTGGGCAAAACCCGCCCATGGCTGTGGCTGTGCTTTCAGCAGCTGCATCTCCAGATGCATTTCATTACACATTACCATTTCGTTACAATCTTCAGCTGTGTGATTATCTTCCTTATTTCTTCACCTCCTGAGCTGCTTGCCCCTGGTCTTCAGTTCAGGCTGGGGCGGTTTTTTCTTGGTACTTTGTTCACCAGAGCAGCACTGACTTCCACACCAGTGCCCATCCCTCCACACGTAGCTGCATTTGCTTCCCAAGATTTTCTCTCCCGTGTGCTTGGTGCCTACGATGCTCTTCCAGGACAAGTGCCAGCTCCATGTTAGTGGGGAAGGGCCGATCCCGAGGGGGGACCTCGCCCTGGCACGTCACGGGCAGGAGGAGGCAGCTTTTTGCTGGGAGCAGAGCGGGACTGGGCTCCAGCAGCGTTATCTAACGCAGTTACCCAGGTTCAGCGGGGATGCTTTTCTTTCCTGCAGGCCATCGTAGTATCATTTAAAAACCCCGAAGTCCCTGCGTGGAACTTATTTTTCTCCAGTGCTCCTTGTTTCTGGCTGACAGCAAGCATTAGCCGGTGGTACAAGCTAATTGGAAGTGACCAGTGACCGCAAAGCCCCGTGTGGGAACGAGAGCCTGGCTTCCACTTTTTTTAAAATACTGATGTTTGCATTTAAGATGTTCTTTTTTTCCTCCTCTTTCTCCTTCCCCCTCCTTCTTGATTTCTGTTATTTAATGAGGGCTGTTTTTTAAAAGAGAACGACTCGAAGGTGTGTTTCCTAAAAATGAGGGTGCGCAGTTTTGGCGTGGTTTCACCCACCCCTGTTATTCTAAGGGCAGGAGCATGGGGACCTTTCGGTTTCGGAGGGATGAGCTGTCTGTGCCTGGCTCTGCCCGTGCTGGCTGCTGTGCCGTGCCGTGCCGTGCCGTGCCGTGCCGTGCCATGCATCACCCCCCTGGGACCATCTTGCCCCGACGGAAGGGCTGAGCCCACAGTGTGGCCCCATGCTGGAGCCTTCATCAGGTTTGGGAATGGAACCCCCCAGCTTGGGCATGGCCCAGAAGCCATGGGGACCATCCCAGTGGAGATTTGGGGCTTTAGGAAATTTTTTTCCTGGCAAAAAGTTGGTGTAGTTGGGGGGCAGAGGTTCAGGGGGAACCTCAAACCTCATGGAAGGGGGTTTTGTCATTCAGACAAGGATTTATGCAGGCATGTATGGTATCAARTGATACTTGTATTACACTGTGCTGATAATAATAAATCAGCACACCCATTGCGTTTTATTTTCACTATAAGAAAAATGAAAGGGAAGAAAGYCAAGTGCTTACCTATTTTACCAGATAATTTACCTGTACTCGAGCTATAAAATGAATGTCGCTTGCATTTCTCTTCTCTCTTAAARCAAAACGATGGAGCAGAGGAAGGCACCTTCAGGCAAGAGCAGAGCTAGTGGAAAAACAAAGCAGAGCACATGCTCCCGTTGTGTTTGCTGAGAAATGATGCGAACATTTGGCAGCTCCCGGCGAGGTGCTGCGGTACCCGCACATTGCGTCGGGGAGTGGGGAAGGATGGGCAAAGGGGGAGTGGRAGGGAAAGGCTGTTAATTAAGAGTGGGTAGCAAAAAGTAGCGGGCAAATTTACCTCTATTTCCTAAGCTCTGGATTTACTTTCARATGGGGAAGTCAAAACTGTAAGGTGCTTTAGGTTAAAATCTCATTTGTTTTGCAGGATTTCTGCCAGAGTGCTGCTTCTCTCATTTATAATGAACTGGAAAAGGTGTGAGTGCACCATCCAAAGCACTTAATCACCACTGCTCATCACGGTCTTTCAAGCATTTGGCTGTATCGTTATGATGATGGGTCAGGAATTATCTATAAAATAATTAATGCATCATCCACTGCACGTAAAGAGGAGCTTTGGCCATTCAGTGGATTGTTCATGCTATAAAATATTTTAAATACACTCTGAACATTTTTGCCYACTTTCTCTTCTGCTGGGTAACCCCATCTCTCTGTGTGTCCCTGCCGCAGCCTCCTGTCCCTCCCTGGGCTCAGTCGCTGGCGGTCTGGGGAGCCAAGCGCTGGGGTAGGGTTTCTGAGACGAGATCCAGCATTCAAGAAGAAAAAATATTTGCATGGAAAGTATAAAATCCTAAAGGAAAAAACAATTTCAGTTCTCTGGGGAACATGGTAGCTGTCTTACTACTTAAACCTTCTCCATCTTACATCGTGCTATTCTACGTCTTACATCCTAACTCTGGTCCTCAGACCTCACTTTAGCAAGCTGGATGCAGCAAAGCACTGCCCGGATGATGTGCATGTTAAGATCTTGGCCTCCTGAAGCCAGTGAGAGTTTTTCATTACTTTGTTAGTCCTAAATCTGTATTTTAGCTCAGGTTTGTTTGGGGTTTTTTAATGACTATAAGGCTTTTTGACTTTTTAGTTCACAAATGGGAAGGATTTAGAGGAAGGGAAGTCTGTGCATTTTGCGGTCTGAACACTGGCGTSCGTAGAGCTGTAGGACGTTCAGCCCTTTGAAAACCAGGTCCTTTCCCTAGTTCATCCCGTGCACCCCCAAAACTTCCCAGGTTTGGGCATCAACCCCTTCCTCYCTTCTCAAGCTGAACCACCCAGGGAGGGAGAACATCCCCTTGACCTGAGGAGCTGAATTACTGGGGACGTAAGTGAAGATGACACCTCCGTTCTCTATCACCTCACATCCCCTCTTTGCTCTTGATATAGTCTCTAGTTTCTATGGTGTTCTGGGACTTTTCCTGTCTCTTTTCAGCTGACTCAAGGCTTTTAGTCACATCAGCCCTCAAATTCTCAGTGCAGAGCTTACGTCTGCCTCTCTGCAGCACAGAGAAGTTGGCAATGCGGTAACATACGTATAAGGTAGATTTAAAAGTGTTTTCACTTAAATGGATTTGATTTTATCACTCTAGATGACCTCCACTTCCCAACAGGTTGTTCTTATCAGGCGCATTGTAGCTGATAAGAGAAATGGGATTCAACCATTCTGACAAAGCTAAGGGGAAGACTCTGGATTTTGAATATTTTGGGTTTTCTTCTAAGCATTAGACCATTTTTCCTTTGCTCCTTTACTTACAGGGAATATTTGATACTATCCTGATAAAAGTGCAGTGCCAACTTAGCGTTAAAATTCAGAACCCAAAGTAGATCAATCTTACAATTTCTCTTTTAACTTTAGACTTGTCAGGCTCAATTATTCTCAATACAGTTTGACAGTTCTAGGCTAAAAAGGCATCAATTACCTTTTGAAATTATCCTCCCCACTATAGGGTTAGCTCTATTTCTACTGACTTTAGAAGTTCGTTGTGCATGGTAGATATTTTGGGGGGGGGGGGGGGTGTCCTCAAAATGCTGCATATAACCATTTTATTGCACTTGACTGGCTGCCTCGGCGATGGCTGTGGCACTGGGCGGCAACCATGTCTTAGTCCTTCTTGCCCACATTAGGCAGTCATCTTAGTTATTAAGAAAAACTGGTTTGTGTGGGTTTACTGGTGCCATTTCACTCCTCTCGCAATGTGTACAGCCTGTAAATATGGTATTTTGACATTGCGCTTATTCCGTTAAACATGCCGAAATTGAGTCAGTCCCAAAGACTGCCACTACTTTATAACTGTAGGCAGTTCTGTTATGTGCTGTGCGGAAAAACACTTTCCAGTTGCAGAGTCGACTTCAAAATTTTCTCTTCCCAATTGGAATGTGACCAAGACCCTTGCGAGTATTTTTGTTTTGGTTGGTTGGTTTGTTGTTTGATGCTTTTTTTTTTTTTTTTGCAAAAAATATAAAGTAAAAATAGAGGAGAGCAGGAAAGGAGCAGAACAGGCTTCTCCAGGGAATGGTTCAGCAGTAGATGTTTAAAATTGCCTTCTGGAGGAACCTCCCTCTAGCTCATCTCCTGTGCCTACGATGGCTCTATTAATCAATACCTCTATGCTTCTGGGGGGGTCTAGGTGGATAACAGAGGCAAAACTTCAGATTTTGTTTATAACAAGTAATTAGTTGAAGAGGTCTGGGTTTGAGCAAAAGCCAGAAGTTCTCACATTCCCCCATTTCACTCTTCAATGACTGTATTTGACGTGCACCTAACACGTTCTGCTGCTACAACCTCCCCTCTCCTTCCCAAATCTAGTCAGGCTTTTGTGCATATTTTCAGTGACAGTGGATAAATTGATACTAGAAATGTCGCAATTTAATTTATAACTAGAAAATAGAGAATATGACTGCAAAGCAAATATTGTGACCCAACAACAGAACTGTCCTAGATTCTCACATCTTGTTTTGAAATTTTATGACAGCCTTATTGCCCAAGGGTACAACATAATCTCTTCGCAGTTCACTGATACGCTTTCTTTTAGCATCTGTACTAAATGCATTTTTATCCCTACTGCTTGTAAGAGCACTTTTTAATTCTTCAGATGCAAAGAAAAAACCCATCTCAAAGTGTATAATGGCTAGAATTGCTTTTATTTTAATTTTGAATGTAAATATGCTTTGAAAATTAACAATCTTTCCACCCTCTCAGCACCCAAATTCTTCATTGATTATATCTGTCTTTCATAAGCATTAGCCCTGGGTAACACCATCATAACTTACTCTATTGTAATATTTGCCAAGAAAACTTCTGAATATCTGAACCACGAGGTCATCATTTGCACAAGTTACTGGTGGCACCAGGAGAGGTGTGAGGGGCTGCAGGATCTTCCTGGCATTAAGTCAGGTCCTGCATGGAGCATCTTGGGTGCTGCAGTATCGGGCTGATGGGGACTGACAGTGCAGATATAGTAGACTATATCTACATATTACTATTTACATGCGTGTGCAAATAAAATAAATGGGTATCGCTCTGTTTTTCCATTAAAGTCGTATGTGCAAGGTCTGAGAATCAGCGTTTCTGATGATGAAAAATGTAGTCTTTATCCTGAAAGGTGCTTTCAATGGCACATTTGTTAATTGTATTAAACAGCTTGGTAGAATAGCTCAGTAGCTGAGTAAAAAGGAGATGTTCTTACTTKGACTCGTCTCCCCAAGAACCGCTCTCGGATCTTCGAGGAGCACTTTTTGTGCTCGCTTCCTCTGAAACCAAACTGCCTTTCCCCTCTGTTTCGATGCAACTTTGGCCGCGGTTGAGTTCCTCCAACCCCCCCCTGCCATGTGGGGAGCGGATGAACAGTGGCACCAACTTTGCTGACAATTAGCAACGCCGTTCCAGAGGAAGCAAGAAGTCCCACTGCGTTTGCTGCCGAGATGGTGTCTGACGTCTCCGAGGGGCGATGGGGCGAAGCGACAGGGTGCGATAATGACCCAGGAAGACCTTTTTCTCCTTGTCCCAGCCAGACCCCCACAGAACCTCTCTGACTCTTCCTCCTCACTTTTCTGGATGATAGCTTTGACATTTGCCAATATACTGTCGTGTGTCTCCGCAGTGCCCCGGGCTCTCAGTGCCGTGGCAGCCTTGGACAGAGGTTATAAATGAGCTGTGTGCCCTGAATCGTTTCACCTGGCTATTATCGCGTGCTTCCGAAGTCTGTCATCGAGGAGAGACTTTTATGTCTCAACATTTCTGTTTTCTATTGCCTTGAATAAAATAGGACCTTCACATGCCCATGACCAGCACAGCGGTTTCTCATCTTTTCTTGGTGCTTGGATTAAGTGCATTAAAAAAAAAATATATCTGTCAGTGATTTGCAATAAGTTTTGGGGRAAAAAAAAAGTGTCCTTAAATTAATAAGCAGAAGATAAGTCATGAAATATTGTATTTTCATCAATAGGTATTTGGTTTTTTACAAAAATCACATTGTTGCTTTCATTTACTAGAACTCCAATTTGCGGAGCAGCACCAGTGCAGGCAGAGCACCATTCTGGAAGCCCCTTTGGTGCAGGTAAATGTCGAGGATCCTCATATGTTGAAACAGCTCATATAAAAAAAGTAGACCTCGTGTTATACTACCAGAAAAGTAATTAATATAAAGAGATGTGAGAGTAGAATGTTGATAATCTCAACCTTTTGTGTTTCATTATGATCTGTTGTTTCCCATCTACRGTTTTAATGGATTGGCTTGTCTTATAGCAATTAGATATCTCATAATTCATCTGAATTTCTGACTTTCAAGTTCTAGGAGAGGGGGTGTAGTTGTTATTTTTCATATTCTTTCCTTTCTGCTTTTTCTTTTCAGTATCTTCTTCTTTTTAGGATATGCATCAATACATGCTTTCCTAGGAAATGTAGATCTATTTTAATTTTAACCTATATATACTATGTCTTGATTAGTTAGGAATATTAAAGTAATTTTGAATCTTCAAATCAGCTCTTAAATTGCATAAAAAAAATTCAAAATGCTTTCTCTATGGCCTTCTAGTCGGCAGCATCAAACCTGACAAGGATCTTTGCTCCTGGAACATAAGGAGCAAATTGAAAGGATGATCTAAAGCACTTCATAAAAGCCATAAGCAATCAAAACGCCTTTCTTTAGCTACATGAAAATGATCCTTTTTTTCAAGGGTACTTATTTATTTATTAGAAAGGATTCAGAGAGGACTGAGTTATTTATCATATGTAAATAATTAGTCTAGTGCTGAAAATGAGACCACACTGGCTTAGCTCAATGAATGTTTTCGAAACCTTCATCCTATGTAGCAAAATTTTAAAATATTTCCCCCAAAATATTTATACCTCTGCCTGCATGTTGCTATTGCATGTGCGTGCTTTGATATTAATGGCAACATCATGGAGTTATCATGCCCTAAATAGTCCCATCCTGAGGTATGTACTGCATCCCAGCATTTTTGAAGCTTTCCACTTTAGAGATGTTTTGCCCAGATAATAGCCTTAAGATTTATTTTAGTTCTGTTTTCTTCATTTTGCACACCATTTGATCAGTTTTATACCCTGCCTGCACTGCACCTCACATTTTTCTGTGTCGCRTGGACTGCTTGCTCCACTTACTCAAGAGATCAGGAGCCTGTTGAGTAGCACTTGGCTCGGCTTGCAGAGACAAAATTTCACGTAGACCTTTATATAAACAAGTATCATCTGTTTCAGGTAATGAAACAGCTCTGACCAATTGTCACGTTTCAGGCTGCATCCCCAAAGTGTGTTTCTTACTCAACACCCGGTCAGGAGGACCAAGCGTGTCTTTCTGGAAATCAAACTAAACGGTTATATATGCGCTCTCGCTACCACTGTTTTAAGCCCRTAGAAATTCAAGGTTTTTCATACTGTTTTTGCTCTCCCAGGCTGTTAGTACATACGAACTATTYTCATTTTGGTTTTGGTATTGTTCGCGTTGTTTTTAATGTCACAGCCCTGGAAGCTGGTGGTCCTGACATAGTTTGCCACGCAATTTTGAACGCAGTCAGAAGACACGCTTGTGCCATCTCTCATTTATACACTGGATAAATACCACCTGCGTGCTTCAACTCTACATGACTGAAATCAGAAGAGGTTTTCACATTAACCTCAGTGGGAGAAAAATCTGGCTCGGAGTGCTCTTGCACACATATACACTCGGATGCATTAACCGCTCACGCACGGCTCAGATCCAGCTGCAAAAATACCTCTTCTGTATGTTACGTCTGAAAACCAGTGACTGTAACTGCTCTGGGAAAGGGCATTTTAACTGTTATATTTCACAACCRTCACCGATGTCACCTAAAATCCTCACTCTGTTTCACCACCGTGAAACTAATGGTACGTATTAAAGTGGCTTCGGTGGTCCCGGAGTGGCCCAGGGCCTGAGCATGGAGGCACCACCCGGGCGTAAGGAGCTGTAGACATGGGCCAAGAGAAAGCAAAATAGCCCATGTCAGGAGGCACGTGGTTTACTCAGCCTAAACACATTTAGAAACTACTGCTTGCATCTGCACTCCTGCGGCCGGGCAGCAGCACAGCGCACAACCGCAGCTGGAGAAGACCCTCGAGAGCACCGGTGGGACTGAGCGGAGCTCGCTCCAAGGCCGTCTGTCCCTTCAATAACCCATGAAGGACTTTGGTGTCCGCTCCAGAGCAACAGGCCTGTGCCGTCTTGAGAGGAGCTGGGACGAAGGCAGGTGATGGCCCGGGCAGAGCAACTGATTGCAGAGGGAAAGCAGGAAGGAGAATGAAAAAAAAAAGAAGGAATTGGGGTTTTCCACCCCACACCCGTTTCTAGTCATGTTGGACCTGAATGCTACCCTAGAAAAAATAGGGAGCTATGAGAAAGTACTTCCCAGTTGGGAAAAAAATTACTGGAGAGTTGTAAAGCACRGACGCTTCGGCACAACAAGGTGAGCTGTCCTGGAGGAGGGCTGCTGTCATTCAAGAGAGGGAAGGAGAGGTGGTGGGTCCATCATGCAAGGGTCGGGAGAGGAACCTTTGCTGGGTGCAGAAACCCATTTATAAAAACAACCATGCAATTTTGACTGACTGGACTTCTTCCTTGTTGTGTGACATCTGGATGAAGATTTATCTCTTCAGTGAGATTTAGTTCCTTTTCTGTCTTCATTCATGATGTCCCATGGCATTTCACTCATTGCTACTGAGAAATGTCTCCCAGGAAGGGAGATCCTGTCATGCAGACATGAGCTATGTTGGATTTGTTGTGACCTTTTGTGAAAGCTGGCAGGAAGAGGGCCATTATCCGCAGTTGTCTGATGTTAAAAACATTCCTCCYCAAACTGCAAAATAATTATCATTATGATCAATGTTCATGCAGTGCCTCGTTTCTGGGGACACCTGTTTTTTGACAGGTCCTTTCTCAAGAGTGTGTGTTGACAGGAACGGCTTAAGCTATCCTCCAAAAAAAATCAGGTACAGCTAGGGACACGTTGTCGTCTTTCTTATAATGCAAAGTGCAGCCCTGATTGGGATTCCCAGGCACGCTGCATCGAGATAATGAATAACAACAGCACCAGGACAAGACTTCATCAGCTGGAAGCGAAACCCCGTCCCTCTGGGTTGCAGGGTCCTGCCCTTCGCCGGCTGCCGAGATGAACCGACGCTCCCCGCGTGGCCTCGGTGGCCGCAGGCGTCGCTCCGGCCCCGGCACCGCCGGCTTCGTCACTCCGCCACATCATTGCCATCGCAAGGTGGTTTTAGGGCATTTGCGTCTTAACTCACTCTCACACGCTAATGCGCTCTTGGTCATTAGCTGCAGCGCAAAACAGATGTCAGCTTTTCCTGATAACGCCTCTGACATAAACCCACTTACTTCATCCATCATTTTTGTCCTCGTTGGTCTCCGCGTCTCAGAATTTAATACTGGAAGAGTTGAAATATTGCGTTGCAGCCTCTGCCTTGTTGTTTCTCCGCTTTTTCCTTGTTTGCTGTGTGAATTGACCTGGGAAACGTCTACAGACAGCAATAAAGACCTTTCGACACTTCTAGACAAATTCCTGTTACTACAGCAAAGAGCCGGCAGTAGTTCTCAGCTCATGGAAAGCTGTCTGGAAGTCTTATTTTCATGTCTGCGAACGGCCACAGACTTTTGTATGTCCGCAGGCTTTTGTATAGCTGACTTTGTTGCAAACATCTCGTGAAAGCAGACATTTGGCAAAGTAATTAAAAGTTGTGAACGCTTTATGACTGTCATTGCAGGTAGTGTGTTGTGCTATGTGACTATTTCATTCAGTCACTGTGTGAAATGCCTCTATTTTCCAGTGCTTTCTAAAATAATTGATTTTATTGCTACTGATATATTTTGAAATCTATCTCTATGGACATTCTTTTGCACCTTTTTTTTTTTTTTTTGCATTCTTGTGCATTCTTTTTTGCTGGAATTAGTGTATTCAGCACAGTCCCACGCTCAGGCTGTTGATAGTGATAAGCTGCACAAAGAAATGTAAACCAAGCTGATATTTAAAAGGACATTACTGCCACATGTTTTACCCAAGTTTGGGACAAATTACAATTTACTTCTCATCTGAGGACATTTTTCTATGTCAATGCTTTTTCTAACTGACTTTCTCATTGTAATGATTTCTCTTAGATGATTTGATAGGCAAAGTCCAGATTACTGCCAGCACTACTGAAATCCCAGAATTTTCCATCATCATTGAACCTGCAGCTAACTAAACATCACCTCAAAAGTCATGAGCTCCCACCCTGTACTCCTGTCCCAGAAGCTGTCTACTGTCTGTTCCAGAAGAAAACTGGAGGAAGACTGAAAAACTGTACTTTCCAAGGTAATCACTTTAATACATACTTTTCTAGCTGAAATCTCAGGCAGAAAACATGTCCATCCCATTTCTGTGGTCAGAGGCATTGCATTAGAGACGGATAGGAATGGTCAATACCTGCTTGCTGCAGACAAATGGAGTCCTTCTTGGGACCTATTCTAGGAATAAGTTTAAATTGGTTCTCTGAGGACATCTTACTATTAAAACTGATGAGCTGAAGTCTTTGTGAGAGTCTGTTTTCCAGTTCTTTGCCACTGCAGGACAGGGTTGTATAAAATGTAGTTGACTGGCTCAAAGAAATTTCAAGTAAACAGATGCAAATGTTAAAAAGAAAATCAAAACACTGCGATGATCCTAATTATGAAAATAAATGTAGGCTCTGCTAAGAGATATGTGCTATTGCAAAATAAATGATAGAGTGCAAGATAAATCACACAGTCTTAGAAGCAAGTACAAAGGACTCTATAATATAGAAAACCTGTTTGAAATTATAATCTCAAATAATTTAGGCACTTCATTTACAATTGCATAATGTTTTCAGGCATTTCCCAAAATTCTTGAAGTTCTCAGCTATTTCACAAAATAATCTGATGATTCACAATATGGCTGTAACATACATAGCCCATATGTTTGTTGACATACGGTCTCTCTGGCTATTGAACTTAAATCCTTTTGGGAGCTAAACACAGGACTGTGACGTGCACAATAAATATCGATTCCTATTTTCCACTTAACAGAGAATAAAATAATTGTATATAGTTCTGAAGTCTCAATTGCTGATGGATTTTTCCATGGGCAAAGGCAGACAAAGGAACACACAGAGTTTTCCATCAGCATCCCCCAGGGCAGTGGCATCACCATTTTTTTTCCAAGGACGTTTCAGTCCAGGCATTTTTCTGCTCTACGTGCAGTAGTGCAGGAGAGAGGAGCAACAAATGTGACGTAAAGGAAACCTGTGACTCTTTAGGKTTTTTAACCAGCGTCCAGAATTCTCTCCAGAAGCTCCTGATGTCTTTGACCTGCTAACCCTGGCCGCCTGGAAATCGGCACAGATTACTTCTTCATTATTGCTTTATGTTTCACTGCCTCACTCTCCCCGACAAATATGAAGGGAAGTTTATTTGCAGAAGGGCTGAGAAGAAAATGTGATGATTAAAAAAAAAAACACCTGTGGCTTGTTCAACAATATGTGAAAGTCTTTYATCTGGTTACTTGACATTCAGTTTGTCTGCTTGCTAAGCTTCATCACAAAATATTTCATAGTGAAACTAAAGAACTTCTGTCCCACTTCACAGATTTTATTTTTTTTTTTACTCTTTGACATGGGATATGGCACTCCTGGGGAAACAGTCATTTTCTCCTCTGCGTTGGAAAACTGTTCTCATGGAGCTTTCTGGTGAGAACTTGTCTGCCAGTGGCATGGAGATCTTGCAGGGTATTKCAACTTTTGCCTTCAGGAGAAAAGAAGGTAAAAGTGAATTGCTGGGCTCAGGCATGACTGTGCTCCTGGCGCAATGATTTTGCAGCATGACCAGAAGTAGTGTAGGTTCCCCTTGCAGTGGCCAGTGGTGCTAGGTGGTTTGTTTGGCGTGCCTAAACGGATGAAAAAAAAAAATAACCGGGGGATATAAGAGTTGGTTAGGTGGCATCATTGGCATTCCTGCATCATGATAATATCTTGAAGCTGTATCTGTTTTTAAAATGAGCCTTTAGAGCAGGTTGGATACCTGCAGGCACTGGTTGCTGGACATCGATTCCCCCCCTCCAGGTGGCTAATACAGCTCCCCAGCCCTTGTCCATAGTGGCTCTTTGATGCCCAGCCTGAAATAGGTTTTCTCACCTACAGCAAAGAAGTCCGCGTCACGAGACACCATCTCACTAAGTGCTAATTTGACAGCCTTACTGGCAGCCCTTGCTGTGAGGCCAAGGAGCTGTCAGAGCGTGGGTGTCAGAATTGCCATCCCAGCCCCTGGAATTCGTCCCTTTGGTTCGCTGTCGAGCGCGCTGGCAGCGAGGGCCGGCCGCTGCTTCGTCAGCCTCTGCTGACTGGTGTCAGGCTGCTGCTACACTCACTAAACTTACTAAAAGTAATGCTAAAACCAGAAGAAAATATGCAAAAAAATTTTTTTTTTTCTTTTCTCTTTTCTTTTCTTTCTCTTCTCTTTTTTCTTTTTTCCTTTTTTTCCTTTTTTTCCTTTTTTCTCTTTTCTTTTCTTTTCTTTTCTTTTCTTTTCTTTTCTTTTCTTTTCTTTTCTTTTCTTTTCTTTTCTTTTCTTTTCTTTTCTTTTCTTTTCTTT
>JASVER010000017.1:12170993-12249221 GCA_030449065.1 Oceanodroma leucorhoa
CTCTTCTCTTCTCTTCTCTTCTCTTCTCTTCTCTTCTCTTCTCTTCTCTTCTCTTCTCTTCTCTTCTCTTCTCTTCTCTTCTCTTCTCTCTTCTAACCATGCAGAGAGGCTGGTTGGTAATGGGGCACATAAAATCCTGTGTTCTCCCCAGTATCATCAGATGTAAACTAAAATAGTATGGCATCTTTGCCTCTGATGTGACTAATTATTTCTAACGTTTTCCCCTGAAACATTGCGTAGTGAAAACCTCAGTCAAATCAAGCCAGAGCTGAAATACTAAAAATAAGCAGAAACAGTTACACTTAAAATATATGTTAGGAATCAATTATATGCAATTTCCTGGAAGTTTAATTTTGTTTGTGCAGCTTTGAAGGACCTGACTGTGTTTTTAGCAGCACATTCTTTTAGCTGGACTGAACAATCTCTGCACAGGCCTGATGGTGCCCTAGCAAAAACCACAGTCTGCCTTACAACACTGCCGTATTCATCTAAGACTCCAGATGATTTTCTGAGGTACAACAATTTGTGCATGTATATTTTAGCAATAAAAAAATCAGCATCAGGAATGGAAGACTCAATTATATTTTGCTTTTATATTTAACAAGAAAGATGCAATATAAATTAGTAGGAAAGCGTATAAACACAATTTAATAAATACAAGAAGAAAGATACTTGCGTCCTCCAGTATGTGGAGTTTTTAGCCTTGTGCAATGTAATTATGGTTATATGAGTATGAGCATAGTAAACTGTAGAAAGTCACACAGCAATGAATAACAGTGTATGTAGTTCTAATGATATACAGTACCACAGCTGAAATACCGAACATAACCCCACAATTTGTGTAACAGAGGCAAGAGTGGAAGGGTGCAGTGTTTTGTGGGTATTTTTTAAGTGAAGGACTGGAACACTAGCCAAAGACTGGAAAAAAAACACAAACAAGATGCTCCCAGACTGGTACGATTACAATCTGCTATTTAAACACCTTTTTTTCTTCCATTTTCCGGGCTCGAGGCATTCAGAAGTAAGAGCAGAACAAATTCTTTGCTGAGCTTAGCCGGTCGAGCAGCCTCAGAGATTGAAGACAGACCCTAGCAAAGGCCTGGTAACTCGGGTTTTAAATCCTGGAGGGATTTCAGCCTCTCTTTTTTGGCTGCAAGACTCGGCTCTTTGAGAGCAGAGGAGCGTGTGCAGTTGGTGATGCCCTGGGAGCCTCGAGCACAGGATGGAGTTTCAGCATCTATTGCAAAGCTTGAAATTTATTGCTATTTCCTATGTTGCTTCCCAGCCTGTGACCTAAATTATGAGTAGAAGATATTAAGCCTGGATTTTAACTTAAGAGCTGACTACACCCACAGGAGAAATTAAAGCACAGTGTTGTTTTTTGATTGAAGGTAAGCAAGCAGTGAAATTATACTGGATTCTTTGTTTAAACTGCTGCCA
This sequence comes from Oceanodroma leucorhoa, assembly GCA_030449065.1. Classification (NCBI taxonomy): domain Eukaryota; kingdom Metazoa; phylum Chordata; class Aves; order Procellariiformes; genus Oceanodroma; species Oceanodroma leucorhoa. The sequence continues at coordinate 12,172,434 of JASVER010000017.1, forward strand.
GRAATAGGAAATTTTGAGCAATATTCTGTTCTTCTTTATTGCTCTTTCTCCTCTAAAACCAGTCTCATACCCCCACCATATTTAGACRCAGCACAGTCCTGTTTGGGCTTGTTGGTTTGTCATGTTGTAATAAAAGGTCATCTAACCTTAATTCCTTTCTCCTTCCTGCTTGCTATTAAACCTGTTTTCCCCCAAACTAGCATTTTCCAGCTCTTACTGGATTTTCTTCACCATAAAGTCTGTGGGGTTTTGTGTGTAATGTCCTGATTGTGGTACCAGAGAAAACCTTGGCACAGGAATGTGGCAGAGCTCTAACTTCTTGCTTAAGCACAAGTCCTGAGCTGCTCATTGCTACGAGAAAGTGCAGAGACTGTACCCCACCAGCCATCTGTGGCTGGTTTGTGGCTACCTGATGGCTGCCAGTGCTCCTTCTGTAAGTATTCAATGTATTCTTTCTTAAAATAGAGAAAAAAAAAAAAAAAAGTCCAAATTTGCAAGTATTGACTCTAAATAAATACTCTCAGTCCTTAAATAATCCCGTCTCCTTTGGTTATAGATCCTTTGTCCCACCTCAGCCAGCTCTTTCAACTGCTAATAACGTACCAGCGGATTTAAACCCCGTGTCCTTTGCTGAGGAATGAGATGCTCTAACTGTTACCCACCTTTACTCTTTCGGGGAAGATCTGGTTGATGTTGCACAATGAGGCACTTTATATTGGGTTTAGCTCTCTGAAATTTCAGCTAATACCGTGAAAGAGTTAATTGATTTCTGCAGGTTACAGTCTAAGTTTATCCCGTGTCAGGGTTTTCTCCTGACGCTGCTCATAGACAAGGTGATAATCTTGTATCTGAAGGCAAACATATAGAATACATCTTCGTGATCCCATGGAGCGGTTTCCCAGGCAACTGTAACATCTTCATCCGCAGCAGGGTRCAGGGCTTGCCTGGCCAGCGTCTCTACGTGCTAGAGAGCCTGCAATCAGCAAACGTGCCTTGCCGTGCTTCGTGGAGGTTAGAAAAGCAAACACGGTTTGGATGAGTTTTGGRTATTTCCTCTTGAAGTTAAGGTCAGTCCTGGGTCTGGCATTGTCCAGAATAAAGAGTATTTGACTGCTCAGGTTGGAAAGATACGTAGCCCGGTCACAACCTGCCAGCTGGGGTTGAATGGATGGATGATAGCTTCTGTGGACACGGTGAAACACGCTGCTCAGGGTCCAGAGATGGGCAGGTGAACCAGGAACTACCCCTTTCTAAAGAGAAATGTTAGTGATACAAGAGACAAAACCCCCACATGGCTAAAATTAGGAATCAGAGAATCAAAAGATCACTTTATGCAGAGGAAAAAAAAAAGTAGTAAATACGTTTTGTTCTTGTACTGCATTCATTCTTGCGGAAACAGGGACTGACCTCAGAAGGATAGCGGAGACCATGAAGTTTGCATGAACACTGTGTTCTCTTCTTCAAAATCCATCCCCAGCCCCTATTTATGCTACGCCACCCCAAATGTGTCAGTGGGGCTTTGGGAGAGGTTGTAGGTTAGAAAATAGCCCTGGGAAATTCAAAGTTAGGCTCTGTGTTTCCCACCTCTGACATTTGGGACAGAAATAGCCAGTTTACAGCTTGTGAACTACAGGGATTGTAAAGGAATTTGATGTGGCTTAAGAACACAGTGTGTAATTTGGCACTGAAAACTCACACGTTGACTCTTGAGATGCACACCAAGAAACCACAGTAGGGCTGAACTGTGAATYGTTCCAGGGAAATGGGAAATCTTTGGGTTGCACCTTTTGGTCACATCTTTGACGCGCAGTTATCGGTATCTGAGCTAGCTTGGTATGCCTGCGGTATAGACGTGCCCTAAGGCCACAAGCTTCAACACTTTCAGAGAGCACAKGTTAAGAGACTTTGCCCTTATGTCAGAAGCCTGCAATGAGTTGAGTCAGAGTATTTTTAGCTCCTGTCCTGTTGGCTTAGATGACACGGATATTATGAAATTTGGCAAGGCAGAGAACTGTAAGGTTATTTGAGTTTCAAGGGATCTCTTATATGTAATGTGGTCTTGTTGTTCCTGCTGCGGTAGAGAAACTGGGAACTGTGTGAGCTTCCCTTTCTTAATTGCTCATTCATAATTTGTTGTRCTAGTCTGGAGCATCTCAGATCTCATGAAGTAATGACGAAGGGCAGGTCCACGCTGGGGGCTGGGGCCCTGTGCAGAGATCCATGAGCTAGTGGAGACGGTTCTCTCTGCAGCACCAGGAGAAGCATCACCTTGTCCCCGGGGCACGGTCCCCACGCCCATAAACCCCACTGAGATGGCTTGGGTCCCCCCATACTCACGTGTTACTCAGCGTTGAGGACCAGGCGAGTGATGCATGTGGTGCTTCYGTGGAGTGTTAATTCTGGGGTGCTCCTTGCTGCTGCGCAGTCGAGTCCTTCAGCTCCCAGTGCTTCTTGTTTTTAAAATGAGGCCGTCAGCTCCTTTGAAAGTTATACCCTGTCTATCTTCACTTCTCACAGCTGGGACTTGCTCAGTCTTTATTGAAAAGTGCAATATTGAAGTCCATCATGTAATTTTTTCAGTGTACTTGTGTGAGGGGAATTGGGTTTAAAAGCATGAACTTTTACKGCTCAGATGAAAGAACTAGCTGTCAGCAGGCAGGCTCTTTGGAAGGAAAAAAGAGTCACAGGGTTTTTTGTGGACTACATGTTTGCTTCTGGCAGTCAATACAGTGTCAAGCTGAATGGAGAGCTGGKCCTTTTCACGTCCTGTGTCTGCAACACTTTTCCTGTGAGACTGGAGCAAAGAAACTCTGTAGAAAGTAGCTGGAGAATATCCACTGTCCTGTCCACAGAGAGCAACCCTGATCCTCCGCATTTGTGGCCTTTCTTATTTCCTGRAGGGTGAGGTTATATTAGCTTTTCTGATACTGGATTTTGTGTTTATTCATAATAATCTGTATTCTTGGTTAAGAAGTAGCAGTTGAACACCTCCAAAGCTAGCAGCTGTGGGAAGGGGTATGGACCGGAAAAAAACCTGAAGCCCCTGATGCTAAAAGGGGAATTCACAAGGTGGAGACAGGGAGAGAGACGAGGTTTGTAAATTAGGTATTAAGGCAAGTAATAGAAGAATAAGGGAGGCAGATATAACTTCTTGAGGAGTTTTATCTCATGCGCTAAAACATAATTAGGTATGAAGAAATGCTTGCACAGAGCAAGAAAAATCCAGTCAGCTGCAACAGGTTTTCAGTGAGAAAACCAAAACTTCTCCTGTCTTTTGGCATGTGATATTTTCAGATGCARCCTTTTATACACGAGGGGCTCCTCAGTAGCTTATGTTCAGACARAAAGCATGTCAGCTTGGGCACCGAATTTCATAACAGCAACATTACTCCTCTCCTACTTGAGGACCTTTATAAGCAACGATAGCCACCAAGTAATGATCCAGGGCTGGCATTTTGCGAGGGAGTGAAGCTCCTTGCTGTCACTGATGGAGTACCAAGGGTACTGAGCGGTACCCGATGCCTGAGTCCCACCTCTGTGCCTCGACTGCCTGTAGAGCAAGGCAGACTTGTAGTTTGATTTTATCTTCCTACCAGCAAATTTGAAAGCACGGGTATATTCACAATGTGAAGTTTGCTCTAGGGTTCAGTGCCTATTTGTTTTCTGTTTAGTAGATCATTACGGAGAAGACCCTTCCTATCAAAAGGCTTTTGCGGAAAAGGACGGCTCCTTTAAAGAGGCTGCAATATCCTTGTTTGTTTAAGTGGCACAGACAAGTAGAAAGAAAATAGCAGTGAGTTAAAAGAGCATGAAGAACAGATGGAAAACGCTCTGCGTTTTGGAGAAAAAAGGTGTGTCCTCTCACCTCCTACAAATGATGACTGCTGTTCCAGATGTAGCCACTTATTTCCTAAAGGTACTTCAGGTCTCCTGTCACAAATTTAAACTGGCATTCTCCAGAAATGCCAAGAGCTAATCTGTGGAACAGCTGAGATTTCTCCCTCACAAATGTTGCCTGTTCAGAAGGAAATGAGACACCCCTGAGTTGTGATTTGGATATTTTCTCATAATTCTGTGCCAAGCAAGAGGTAACTTCGCTTCTCTCCCAGCTGATCAGACCAGGACTGTTTGTAGATGAAACGAGACCGTTGACAGAYGTTTTGCATCCAGCTGAAGGTCACYCCAGRTTGCATAAAAACCTGCTCAGGTGTGAGCAACTCACCCCTTTTTGTCCAGCCTGTAGATGGTGAGTGTCCTGGTAAACATTTTGCATCCTCTGTGTCCCTCACTGACCTTGCAGTTACTACAGGTCCACAGGCTTGGGTCCCACTTTTTCCTTCACAACCGTAATTGTTTCATTGGGTTAGCTGTGCTACCATGACCAACTTTTGCCCTACGTCGTTCCTTTTTTCCATTCYGAAATGACATAGTGCTTATTGGTATGACATCTCAAGGACTTAGAGAGCAGAAAAAATGGTTTTGTACTGACATTCTGAGGACGAAAACTTGCAAACTTGCTTGAGCCAGAATATTCTGTTGGCATCTTAGCGTAATAAAAAATATCAGGTATGTTTTCCTTGTCTTTCTTAGCCTTATCTACTGGAGAACCCTGAGATACAGTGCAATAACATATATGAAAAATTATGCCCTTAAAAACCACCCAACTCTTTCTCCCTATTCCCTACATTTATACTATTCATATTAGCTTTCCTTGACTCCTTTAAAGTTTGATCTCTTCTTCTTAAGGCACATCAGACTTTCCTGCGTCCTTTTCTCCTCGCTCTCCTCAAAAAACTTTGCCTTTTCTTGTCTATCTAGGCTTTTTTCTCTTTCTTCCTTCTACTTCAACAGCTATTCAGACTTTCCCAGATCATCGAGATCTTTGTTGCACCTGAACAGAAACTGGGTTTCAGCTTTGACAGGTGTCCTTTTAGCTCAGCACTGACATCTTTTCTTAGGCAGCAACTTCCTGTAGGATCTCTTTGAGAAATTCCTGAATGCATAAATTACGTTGGCATGCACAAATAAGCATAWCAAAAATGTTAATTACTGCCACTTTTCAGTTGCTGAGTCTCCCCTTAATGGGTTGAGCAAGTTTTGTCTGCTCTGCTTTTTTTTTTTTTTTCCCCTCCAGATAAATTATCAAATGACTTTAACATTTGTTGGTGGTGCATAGAGAATAATGAAAGCTTGTTTTTCATGTTGTACTTCATGCAGATTGTTTTTCTGAAGGCATGCTAAGGAATCTGAAAAAATGCAAGAGCATCTCTAAATCGGAAATATTTTCAGTTATGTTTAAATATGTTTTTGCCAAAAGCATTATTCTTGTCATTTCCCATAGAATACAACAGGAACGTGGCAGCGTCAGCAGAAGTCACGTGGACATTTGTGCACTTGGCAGAGGGCCCGTGAGCTGCCATGTGCTGCGGTCTGTGGGATTTGGTGACGTTTGGTATCACAGACTCAGGTTTTACATCACTGCAGGATGTGACGCAACCAGCAGCCCTGCCCCCGCCAGGSAGTGGGACTGGCAGCCCCAGAGAAGGAAACTCGTGCTGTCTCTGCCCACATCGTCTCTGTGTACATTGACTGTAACCAGGAAAAAGAATATATATAATTATARGCGGTGATTTAGACTTTAAAATCCTGAGGAATTTGTGACGCAGCCGACAATTCCTGTCTGAGGTAGGATCGAAAACGTGACTTTAAAGCTAATTTCTACATCTGGCCTGGGGGATCAGACTGCAGCTTTGTCCCCTTTGCTGTGACAGTGACGTGCACAGCTCCGATGATGCAGAASTGCTTCGAAATTGGGTGGCAACCCGGACCCCGAGGTTCATGTTGTCCGTAGGTCCACAAGTCTTGCACCCTGTTCCTTACGTAGGCTAACACCGCTTCCTTTCCGCACACCACCTCGCTGCTGAGTACCTGTCCAGGCGAAGCAAGCCGACCAAAATGCCATTGCGGAGGGGGAGGCAGGAGTGGCAGGGCTGCTTCTTGCTTTAATGCCTTTTTGATTTTCTTTTTCTCCTCATAGATCAAACCTGTGCGTCAGAAGGCATGTTGCTGGAGCCTTAACCATTGCTAAGGCAGGCTTAGAGAGGAATGATGTCTGAGTGGAAATGCATTGRAAATTAGGGTTTAAAAAAGGAGCCGTGCGTCTTTTAAGGGAGGGCTGCCATGCCGCGGCTCAGCGTAGGAGCCGTCCCCGTCTGCAGGGAGCTCGAGCAGCGGATCGCTCGCAGGACTTCGCTCTGTGGGCGGCAGCGTTAGCAAGCAAAATGAAATTCAATAGATGTGTCTCTCCTTCTGGAGAACTTCTGAAGTTGAAAGAGGGACGCACAGCTGTTTATCCACAGCAGCCAACGCGGGCCTCGATGGACTCGGAAAATATGCACCTGACCTTTGATGAGACTATCGCATCCTCCGCAGAGCACTTCTGTGCAAACACCTCGGCGGCACAGGAGCAAAGCAAATAACACAGAGGACAGGCTCCAGCCCACGGGCAYCAGTGCCGCTTGCTTGCGGAGTGGTTGGAGATGGTCAGTCACTGCCCGGTCAAATATCCGAGGGCAGGAGGGGAGGCGAGAGCTGTGCTTCCCCCCAGGTGCACCATTTGGCCTTAATAACCCCTTACCCCTGTCAGCCAGGGACATGCTCTTTCTGGATCATAACTAAATTTAAGGGGATTAGAAACAATCATGGCAGGGAAATGCACAGAAATAGTCAAGYGTGCATCTACAGCAACTCTTTAGCTCCTTTGTGCCTCTGCGGATGAGATCTCAGTGGTGCAAGCGAAGGGTCTGGTTGCGTCCCCTTGCTGGTGGTGAGAACACAGCAATAACAACTGAAGGAATAAACCTGCTTTCTGGCTTCTATTTTTCTTCCGTCTTTGTGTCTTGCTGGGATTTTCTATTATCACTGAGTCAGAAACAGATTTATAGGCTGTGGGTATGATTAATTTCCATTTTGCACCTTGCTATGATCTCAGAGCAAACCATCCTGGCTCTTTGGTTTCTTGATGGTCTTGAAAGCACGAAAAACTTTGAGCTCGGAGCAAAATATCCGGGCAGCTGTCTCAAAAAAAAGCCACGCTGAGGTTTCACTRTGAACATCCTAGAGAGGAACAACAAGATTTAGCACCTTGCCTTTATCCAGACCACTAACCTGCTACGGTTTTACAATGTTTGGGGTTATACCAATGGACCATGCAGATAGTCTTTGGTGTACGTTTTCATTTTTATTATTTTGATCCCTTAGCAAAGGCACACAATGCCAGTTTACACACTTTTGATTTACTACTGTGATGGGGGAGGGAAATACCATGTTCTTAAACTTATAGGCCTATTAACCTTATTAAGTTGCAGGGCTTGATAGGCTTATCAGCAAGCTTTGTGTTGTGTTTCATATGGTTTTCGTGGGGAACCAGACGAGAGCAGCAGAGAGGTGCAGTACACTATTCGTTTACCAAAGGAAGCAGGAGGGAAGAGGTGATGTTGTTGGATTTGCAGGGAAGTGGAAGATATTGCTGCTAATTTATTCTCATAAAATGCAAATTTTGTGGATGCTGGGAATTTTTATTATGGTTCTTAATGATTCATATGACCTACGATACCTGCCAGCGAACCTTACCTGGGAGCAAGGCCTCAGACTGGGTGCTCTGCAGACAGAGTAGAAGACAGAAATGTCAATTGCCACTTGTTCTGTTAAACCTGATTCATCCAAACCTGAAGTGGGAATATCTTGAATGTATCTAAATCTCCATATACACTTTATGCATGCAAATCACAGTTGTGGTGTGTTAAATTGCATCCTGAATAGCTAGAAAAAATAAACTCAAATAAGTGAGAAGCAAATGTGAGAGCTTGAATCTTCGCTCTGTTCAGATAATACCACGTCTGTGTGTCTCAGAGGTGGACAAACTCCCTGAGCCCCGTTCTGGGCTGGTGATGTCTCAGTAACTCACCCTTGCCTAACTGCAATCTGCATCATCTGCCTCGTGTGAAAGCAGTTTGGGGTTGCTCAGCTGGTTAAAGCCTTTGAAAAGGTGGAATCTGCTCTTGGATTTTGTGGGGGAAAAMCCCAAACATTACTTGCCTGTCTCCTTTTAGAGTCAGGTCCTAAGGACCGCAGTCTGTCATAGGTGAGTTTTAGGCAGAATTGGAAACAGAAAGCAGGCTAAAGAATTTTGCTAAGAAAGATCTTACCGTGAGCATTTACAATATGAGCATGAATGAAATACATGCAAATCCTCAGGTTAACCATTATTTTCTTCCTAGTGTTCAGACCAGATGCAATTGGTTTTGCAAAGTGTTTGGGAGATTTGCTGCCATAGGGGCCTCTCTCCCTTTCCCACCCGCTGCGTGAAACATCCTTAACGAGCRTATTTGATCATCTTTTTGTCCTTCCTTAGAAAGTCACACAAGAGCTGTCTTCCCATGTTGTTCGAAGTTTCTGTAATCTGCTGCTTTGCTCCAGGCTCCACAAAGCTTCCTCCTGTCCAGGCCCGCATGGCCATCTCCTTGGTGTCCCCTGGGACCTKCTTGGTGGCTTCGCTTGGTTGTCCTCTCACCACCTGCTCATGCTGAAGGTGCCTATAAAGAAAGGCTCTGAGCATCTCTCAGGTCCAAAGCTTATGAGGTAGAAATGTGGCCAAATCCACTGTTTTGAAGGGCTATGATAATGGTAAGCGTAGGTGGTACTGACCAGGCGCAATGGGAGGTCACCAGGGACTCAAATAACTCATGATTTAAAAAAACTAAGTCAATAATGCACCAAAGGTTACCCAGAGAGTCTAAGGTACARGCTCCACATTGAACCTAGAAATCCTGAACTTTAATCACAAGGCTTTTCTTGTCCCTCGCCTTCCACAAATAATGTTGTGTGAAGGTTAATTTTGTATTAAAATGGAGTTAAACTAAATGCAGATACAATGAAAGCTRCCACTAAACTGCGCTCAAGCAGGATCCAACCCGATGTGTTTTTCGTTGCAGCAGAAACACGGGCTAATCCGCTTATCGGTTGGAGTTGGAGGTCCTGTACGAGTCGGAACGGGATGTTCAATTCAAACGAAAGGATTTTCTCTCTGAATAAGAGGACACATACTGAATATGCAAATAGTCAAATGTTCTCTTKACGGTTTTTATAAATGGATTGCTTACTGTGGTGTTTAAACGAGGCTAATTTCATCTGATATTTCTATAGTCCTGTTGGTCCTGAAGAATCCTGAAGTACTTTACCAGCAACTACAAACACGTACTTTTTAAAAGTAATTTAAGAGTCATTGAATTATATCAACCATTGACATGACCAGCACTGGCATGTACAGCGATGATGAAAAAATATTCAACCACAATCTGAGATCAAATTATGAATTTTTCTGTAAAAAGTGTTAAAGGCTCTTACATGCCACTGTATTTCTTCTGGCCTTATCTGAAGGCTTTACTGCTTTCTGCCTTCTGGAATTAAATGCATCTACATCAGGAAACTGAATGTTCCAGTTAAAGTTGCCATGATTTATAACAGCTCAGGTCTCCCCAAAGACTCACACAGAGTTCCCTTCTGGAGCCCTTGTACATTGATTTTTCAGGGTAAACACTGAAGGAAATGCAACGTTTGAGGCTGCTGAGTCACTGGCGTGCATGTCTAACACTGGGGGACTCTCAAAAAAAGATCCTTAGCGTTTTCGTTCTAAGAAAAAAAAATGGAGTTTAATGTTTTTCAACGTTCCCTCCCTTGCCTATGTGGTCTATCATTCACAGACTTTGTGGGACTCCTACTGCTTTTACAGTACTCTCTATAAATAAACCACAGGATCCCCTAAAATGTTACGCAATTAAATTAAATATTGCACAATTAAATTTGTTGCAGTAACAAATGATGCTCTTAGATATTAAATATTTGCTACATTGATGGAGATTAACGGAATTTATTAATCCTAGAGAAGATTTGACTGAATAAACTTAACATAGSCTAAGATACGTCTGCATGCAAGAGAAGGAATTAATGTCCAAAGAACTTAAATTCTAAGAAAAACACTTAAAAACTGGGTGYGTTAAAAACTAAGCATGTAAAAAAAAGGAAATGGGGGAGAAAAAGCTATATATATTGTCACATATTGGTCTATGTATTGTARCTGCTCTGAGTACAATAAGATTCTTTGAGGAACTTTCTACTTAAAGTGCACTTTTACTGTTTTTCCTTTGCATCCAGGCTTTACAAGGTCTTAATATGATATATTGGAAGTGGTAAAAAATTCTTGAAATGTGGTTTTGAAATCTTTAGACCTTTGACCATATTTGCTATGATGATACAGACTTAACAGTAAACCCACTTGAGAGACATTTTAATGGAACACTTTAAACGAAATCAATTGGTAGTTTCATAATGGCAGCTGAATGTGTGCTCTTGCCATTTTCCCATTTAACAAGAAGAAAAGGCCAAACAAGGACCAATTAGTCATAATAAAATCAGCTTTGATGACATTTTCACTCCTGAACTCTGGTATAAAATGGTCACCTAAGAAAGAACTGAAAGGATATGTGAGGAATTTGGTAGTATAACTGCGTGTACATACATATACTCTCCTGAGTAAAAAATGATCAGGTAAAGACACTGCAGATTACTTTGTATATGGAGAAAATATACCGTTTGTGTGTTTATGTGTATGCATGTAGTTTTGCTTGATTCTGTTTTAATTTTAACTGATCTCAGTTTTTCTTTGAAGTCTATGCAGGTTAAACTTTGTTTTCATTCTTTGGATCTCAATGACATTTGTGTGCTCGGGTTACCCAGTTGTCCCTTCCATGGTAAGTCATGCTCCCTTCTTGAAGATCAGATGCTTCATTTCTTTTAAATAGCTGCTTTATTTAAATATTTTTGTTTGCTTGTTTCTTTGTTGTTGTTGATGTTTATAAAATGAAAGAAGTTTCTTGTATTAAAGCTATTGGTTAAATATTATTACCTATTTTTCCTGGAGTATAGCTCCATTTTTGCTTTAGTTACTAACAAAATATGCAAGCCTCTAAAATAATCATGTGAGAAATCTATTGCATATTTAATGTAGAGTGTGGGGAACTTTTGCTGAAGTTTAAATACTGTATGGAAAAGAGAAAAGCATCAATCTYCTCTCCATTTCATCYAAAATCCTTGTCTATATCAAATAGGTACAATAAGTTATATCTATTAATTTCTCTTATTGCTAGCTAGTTTATAAACCAGTAAATTTATTTGTCACTGTTAAGAGTGTAGGTAAAGGAGAAATTATTATATAAAGTTCTGGAAAATTCTTGCATAGAATCAGTAATACAAATTTGATTGAACTATGAAAGAAAGTAGAACCGCCTATAAAACCCAAGTGAACAGGTTACTTACTTAAATAATGCTAATATCCTTTCAGGTTTTGATCTCGACCAGGTTACCATGACAGATTGCTGGTCAAACCACGCATACACCATTTAAGACTTTGCCAACGTAGAATGAGATATTTTCTTTCTAATGATGTTCAATTTTCCTGCTTTGGACAAAGTCTTCTTTACACTCCCCGTTTCTTTATTGCTGTAAAATCAGCCCTTGGAGCCCTGGTTCAGATTTCTTCGTTTCCTCTGATGTGTTTTGCATCACTGTCGTTTCATGAAGGTGATCTGTCGCTAGGAGAAACGGTGGCCACTCGTGCAGCTGTTTATTGATGTGAAGTTCCCGTTAGCCTTAATCTGTCCATTGCCCGGTTCCTCTCTCTGTTTTACTTCTGTAAATGCTGAATCATCTTTCATTTCTGATCTGGGATTATTTAGACACAGCTTGATCTGACCATCCACATTTCTTAACGGATCTCTTTATGGCAATGATATAATAGGTAAAATGAGTTTAATTATTTCGATGAATATCTTGCATGTCAAAATAACAGTCATTTATTCAGTAGTATAAGTCGTGTATAGGTTGTGAGACAGCAGCTACAAATTCAAAGGGGGATTTCTCTGTGTCGGTGTTTCTTGCAGAAAGTATTTCTTCTTGTTAGGGAGAAACTTCATTCTGGGGAACCCCCCCGGCAGTGGCAGAAGGCGGCTGYGCGGGCAGCGGGCTGCCTGCCGGCTCAGCTGCCTCTGACCCGGTGCGTGCTCTCGCTCGCAGAAGGAATCGTTCAGCTACCCTTTGCACTCACAGAACAGAAAAAAAATGTGAAGTACCAAACTGTATTAATAAAAGCAATAGCCTACTGAGTTAAAACTAATCTTAATGAAGCTAACGGCAATTTTACCATCCATTCCAGCGAAGGCAGGTGTTAACCCCGTGGCTTTGCATGCAACCATYTCCCAAGCAAGAATGCAATACAGACAGCCTTAGAAATGATGCGGAGGATTTCTTTTAGATAGATAACCAGCAAGCTGGTAAATCGCGGTATGAYGAAAGATGCACAGAACTACTACAGACATGCCAGGAAATGTTTCCTTTTAAATTCAATGCTCATTTAAATGCAATTTAAATTTGTAAAACTTTTTTATGTAGTTTACATTTTTATACTGTAAAGTGTAAGGAAAAGGAATGTGTACATAAACCTATATGGATTTTAATCCAGACTTTTTAAAATTCCCRTAACTATTTTGTTATTATTAAACTTAGTCATAACTACTACCATAACTAGTCATAACTACTAGAAAGCTTCCTCTCCCAAATTTCTGCTTTACAGGTATTTTCATTTTCTCTTATCTGTCATTTAAACTACATGACTTCACAGAAGTGATAACAAGCTGCTGTTTCATCGGTAACTGAAAAAATCTCATTTTACAGCAATAAACATGCATGCTACTCTAGGGAAACTGTGTTACATGTCACAACTGGTCAACATCTCRGAAAACAATTCCTTTCATACTGTAAACATAATTGTAACAGTGTCAGTATTTTATACCAGAAATACCACACTTAAGTTTTCTAGAAAGCTACGAAAAAGTCTGATTTTCAATATGACGAATCCTTAGCAAATAACAGTTCATCCTTGTCATTCCAAGCCTAAATTGTTTTTGTGTTTCTGCTTTGCTTTTTATACTGAGCAAGTCCTGGCAAATACATAAATCCATAACTCTACCTTTTCTTATCTCTCTCTTTTTTCCTTTTTTTTTCTTTTTTTTTTTTTTTTTGTCTTCAGAGCAGCAACCCTTTTTATTTGAATTGCCAGCTGTATGGAAAATCTGATTACTGCCTCGTCCTGCTGAATAACTGCTTAGCCAAGGTGGGCGGGAATGAAGAACTGGCTTTTTTAAAGCCTTACCTGGAGATGCCTTTCAATAAAAGGTCCTTCCGCAACGGTGTTGGATCAGGAATTAAAAAAACTTCCTTTCGAAGAGCAAAGTCATAAACAAATGTTCAAAACCACTCTCGATTTTAGCATCTGATGTTTAACTTTGCGCTTAAAATCATTTTAATGCTTTTCTATGATAAAACCAACAGAGACAAATGTACCCATGTCTTCATCATGTGAACAGATGTTTATTTCAAAGAGCACAAGCCAAGTGGAGCAGATGGCATTGCTCAGAAAGGGCTTTGTTTCCAAAGTTACAGTATCATAAAGTTTTGTATTGAAATGAATGTTTTCATTTGGTTAATTCCCCTTCTTTGTAAAGCTACAGATTTAATCAGCCTGCCGTTGATTAATACAAGAATAGCCCCGTGCTTTGAACAGATGCGTGCCCGCAGCCTGTCGGGAGGACGGGCGGTACGTGTTCCTGACATCCCTCCTCTCCGCCGTCGAGGGAAAGCCAGCGGCAGGGCCAGGCGTGCCTGCACTTTCCTGTCCCAAATCACATTCACTTGGAGCTCTGGCAATTTTAATATAGATGTAAACTACATTTAATTTCAGATTTCGAAAGATATGAAGAAGGGCCACTGGTGAAAGACAGAATCAGGCCCTACWTGTAACTTCTRGTTTCTTTTTAATATAGTTATTTAAAATGACTTATCAGGAAATAATCTCTTGAGATGCGTCATCTCATTTCCAGAAGAGTCCTGGGAAATCACTCTAAGGCAGGGTATCAGTGCAGCTCCCTTTGCCTCAATTAATTGACTTATGTAGGCAACACACATCTGATGAAATGTGCCAAATGCGGTTTCTGCTCGTCTGCTACAGTTGTGGCGCAGTAATTAACAACGGGGTTTTTTTTCATTTCCTGTAAAAAAAAAAAAAAAGTCATTTGGTCTGAAAATAAGTAAATGTGCTGTGTAGGAAAGGTCATCTGCTGAGTTACGTATGTGTGAATTTTACCTTGTGGCTGTTTCCTCCAAATGCAGTGTAACAAGCTGTGACATTGGCTTGAAAAAGTTGCAAAGTGTCCATGCAATGCATTTTGAATTCAAAGCTAAGCTAATAATAAATCAGTATATGGATGCTTTCTAATATTTCCCTATTAAATACCATAACCCAGGGAGATCATCATTAAACCAAGAGTAAGGAAGGCCAGCTGGCATCATTCCCTCCATGATGCCCACAGAGAAAAGCGACTGGAGCACGGAGCTGTGCTAGTGTGATACTGGGTTTCTGGACTGCAGCTGGCTGATTTCTGGCTGATTTGAGGACATCAGACGCACTCCTGTCTGCATTTGTCCACGCTGAAATGTTTAAAGCATCGTAATGTTTTAAAGCTGCTTAAGCACTTACACTCCTTTCGGGTACTGTTGGTGTCTAGGTTGCTCAGCTCTTGCGGCTGTTAGTCAAGTGACACCTAGAGACCTTTAAAAATGTACGAGGAAATGCTGGGTAATTATTATTTTCGTGCACTCTGACTCGTGTAGTGTCTGGATGGGAGGAAGCCCAGGCCAGCAAACGCGGTGGCAGGCAGGAGTTTCACTGCACCAGGGCATTCGCCCTGTGTCGTTCCTGGCTGCTGTGATTTCAGCCATGGCGGATGTGCTGCAAATGCAATTTTCCAACGGTCCAGAACTGCCCAAGAAGCAGCATTTTAATGCCTTTGGCCACGTAATACTGAAGGGCTAGGAATGACTCCTGGCCCGTGACTGCTGAGCGTGCGGGTCACTGCTGCCAAGAGGTATTGACCTGCTAAACACGGGTCCCGAGTGCGGGGTCCCAACAGTACTTAAGGAAAAAAAAAAAGTAACATGGATTTAATTATGCCCTTGTGCAGGCATAATGTGTGTATTCTGCATCTGCGCACATCTGTATTCAGAGAGGTGGAGGTGTTTTGTCGCAGTGCAGCTACCTGGAGCAGCTCTGGCCCGCTCCTTACAGCTCATATCACCACCCAACTTATTTTTCAGGGAAGAAAAAAAACGACACAAGTCCAGATTTATCTTTGTCTTGGGCTTTCACATCCATTTTACTTAACTTTTTTCTACATAATCAAATACATTTCTGCCGTGGCAACCTATGATAAACAAGGTTGTCTGTAAACCAACGGAGCTATATGTGTAGCTTTGAAAATCAGCCTCTTGCATTTCATTTGTTGTGCAGGTCTATGACCAAGTCATTTAGTGATTTGGCAATTGCCTTTGAGCAGGGTATGTTCAGAAGGGATGGAGAGCCGGTATCCTGCTTGCACAGACCTTCATCCCCTTTTTTTGAAAGTATGTGCTGCAAGAAAAATAGCTTCTTGGCTACCAGAAAAAGTCCATTATTTATGATTTAGTCATTCCCTGACAAGCCACTCCACCTCGAGGGATATGCATATGCAAAAAATATGGTAGAGGAGGCCACCAAGAGCCATAAGTCTTGCACTCACCTAAATCACAGTGAGCAAGCCTGGAAAATGTAGATTATCCAGCTAAATGTAGATTATCCAGCTGACTTGCAGAAGTAGTTCTGTCACCGGTGGCCTGATCTTGCCATTACCACCCACTGAAAACTCACGGCGCTTATGCTGCCTTTGACATGAAATGCTAAACTCTTTTCTGAACTTTAAAGGTGGCTTTATTTTGGAAAGAACAGAGAGTAACCTTAGTGATCTCTGTCAGAATATAAGGATCTAAGGGTGCCATTGCTGAGCACATTAATTTTTATGCTGACAGAACCGGAAACGTGACATTAAATGTCTTTTTTCAGTGCAAAGAGGACAATAGGAACAGCTATAGGCATGCTAGCCTACAGCATAATTAATGTGCTGCAATGAATTATATTCCTTTCTGGAGAACAGAGATTCATTACTCTGTGAAAAGATATTTTGTTGACTTTCTTTACTATTTTTCTTGGCTAAGCTAAGAGAAAGAGAAARGATAAACAAGTTTAGAGGGTGGGAAGAGTAATGCTTTGTCTAGGGCTTGAGGAGCAAGTTGGGAAGCCGGGAATGCCTCGACCAGTCTGGGCCTTTGATAGTAATTCAGTCTGCAACCTTAGATAAGTCACTTCATTTCTACTCAATTTCTCCATCTGAAAAACAGGAAACTATCTTCACCAAGCCACCTTGCRTAAGCAGTGTCATGACTGATGGATTTGGGAAGTGTTTTGGAGGTGCTGGGACAGCGAACGGTGGTCTCCGCAGTGTACTGGGGCTGGGAGAAAGGCACGAGCTCTGCTGCCCCATCAGCGCGACCTCCAGCATCACCTCCAGCGTGGGACCCGGCACCCTAAYGCCCCTGTTCATTTTCTAACCTCCAGGGAGCCCTGTGGATTTCATAGCCAAGCCAGTTCCCAGGTTTACGAGCTGTTTTCACCTGCATTGGCCATTACTCCAGCTACCGCCAAACAAACGGGTGAGATGCTCGTTCGGTGACGAGGCTGAGTGAGAGGCATCCTCTACACCTTCAAAGTGCAGCTGCTATAGTTTATTCAATCTTGAGCTAGTARTACTATGTATTTGCTTTTTTTTTTTGATCATGCATCCTTTGGTAAARCACATTAAAATGCATTTAAAGGACATGCAGAATCCCTGAATCCATAGGGATTTTTTTACCCTACTTTGCTCTAACTTGTATCTACCTTTGGAGGCTTTGGACATAAGTTTCCACTAATGAGTCCCTGTCTTCGGGCTGTGAGAGCCATCTTCGAGCATAGCAGTCACTATTTTTAGCAGCCAGCCTGTCCTGAGCCCTGGAGTCGGGCTGCGGCTGCCCTGCAGCTGCAGGAGCCCGTGCTGCGTCCCCCTCCCCACCCCTGGAAGGGCACCTGGCAAAGGGCACCTTGCACGTTATTGCACATTGCCTGCTGCTCCCCTGCTCCGTAAAAATGATCTGTGCCTTTGAAGGAGGCAGCTGAGGTTCACCACTAGGTGAAAATGAAAAGAACAAATCCAATAAAATATGAACGAGTGAAATCTGCCTGAAGACAGGAGGAGGAATTAACATTTTTTTTTCTTCTTCACAGATTATTGGCAAGAAAGGCAATTAAATAGCCTGATGTAATAGCATCTAATGGACTTGCGAGACTGAAAATTAGTYGTTGTAATAACATACCAATAGTTGGTTTTCTGATTACCAAGCTTATATTAAAGTATATATATATGTCACGGTTAGATTTCCTAATTTGCTATTATTTGCCTGTAGACAGTAATTTATTGTCTTAAAATACTGAGAGGAAGAAAAGAAGTCGTCTCTTGCTGCTTTTAACTCTGGATATAACTTTGACCTTAAGAAAGAACAAGACAGATATGAGGGAGTATATTAGATGTTATTATTACCATAATAAAATACAGATAAAATCATAGTGCAGAAAAGACTCTAAGACAACTGTTAAGCATTTGTCATATAAAGAAAATCAAAATTTAACTTATTAGATATTCTGGCACTTTAAAGATTCATCATGAAAAATTGCTTCTAACATTGAAGCATTTATGCAATATGTCATTGATGAGCTGTCTGCTTAAACATTTAAAGAGTTTGGAAAAAGATAAAAAAATGTCAGAGATGCTTTTTATTAGTCTGACAGAATGTTTCACTATATCGAAATTTATTTTTAATAGTGAAACAGTATGGCRTTACATTTTTTTAAGAAAACAAGCTGAGCAATGGTTAGTGAGCATAACCAAACCGAGAATGTAGCTTGTTGACTGAAAAAAATGGTACAGCTGTACCACAGACTTCACTCCAGTATTCAGTTTTAGAGCCAGGGGGATTTTTTCTGCCTTTGTGGTGATAGAAAGACTTTTTCTTCTAATACCCTACTGGATTTGAAGTCATTGGGTTGCTTATGCTTAAAATTAAGCATATCTTAAAAGCTTGATCAACTGAGACCTATCTTCTCAAAGTCTTCAGTATGAACCTTTCAGAGGACATAAAAGGGCTCGATGCGATAAGAAATGAGCTATGAAGTGCTGCTCTCGAGACATCATCCACAACTCATTGAAGTCAACAGAAAGCTACCGAGTGTCTTCAATGGGCTTTGGATCAGACGTTCAGCATATTAACGGTAAGAGTATTTCGTGTTCGCTTCTTACGGTCGGTCGAATGAATCCAGTGAATCTCCATGGCAACCCTTGAGCACCTCACAGCAGCTATGTGCACTAATAGATTTTTCCTCCCAGAAAGCATCCTCATTGATTTTTGTGGTTTGTGCCTACTGTCTCTTTTAGCCCACCGTATCTCAATTTGAGGACCATAGCAGTGCYGGCATTGCAAAACCACAGCCAAATGCTGGAGCTGGGAGCTCTGCGAGGAGCCCAGGCCACTGCGGTTGGCTCTGTGTCTTCATTAGCAGCCACTGCATTGTAATTAGTAGCGTGACACTTGGATGAACCAAAGGTCTACAAGGATGCATGTATAAATTTATTGTTAAACACAGAGATATAAATACAGGAGTGAGCATTATTCTAGAGTGATTTCAGTCCCCCCATCATTTTTTTGTCTTTTTTTAAAATAAAAAGTACACTAGCAAGTAGATGAYGGTTATACACGTTGCAGAGTTTTGTTTACTTTGTTTCAAGTAAAAATCATAAAGTAAATGCAAAGAACACATGGATCTCAACTTGATTCAAAATACAGGGTGGAAGGGAGAATATGTACAAGTAAAAATGACCATTGGGGGAAAAATCATTGCCCTTTAGTGGTATTTGTTTTCTTTGCTGACTATTTCGTTGATAATCCTCTGCAGTGCTGTTTTAGAATATTTTATAGTAAACAAAGACCTGGAGTCATGAAATATTTTGGTAGGAGCCCGCTTGATAGAGCTCCTTTTCCATGCTGGGGTCTTCACGCTGGTGCCCATCTGCGGCGTGTGCTGGGTCTCTCTCGGCACGGTCTGCGAGGCACAGGGTGTCTCCCAACGGCACATCTCTGCACGGGTTTGGATAACCCATCCATCCATCGGACGTACCAGACRTAGCTCAGCTGACCGTGGTGGGAGGTTAGACATGCAATTCACATACAGACATCTCCTTTCAGGCTATAAATTTAGCTGTCTTAATTTTGAACCGAGTCCCACTGTTTCTGTTAATGATTTTCTTGAAGCCGCTGAATGGCAGTTGTGGTAACATTCCCCACTCCCTGGAAATGTGTCAGAGATACCACACGGTCTCGGTTTGAAGTCGTAAGGGCTTTTGCTACACTTCTGCATATTTCGGATAAAAGAACCTGGCTTCTTGGATAGGCATGCCTTTTGGTTTCCCCATGTTATGGCAAGGGATGTGTTTGACTCTGCTGGTCTTTCTGCTTTTTAGTTTTAGCCAGGTCTGCAAATTATTCCTTCCTGCTGGCAATGTGAATCTTGTTAGCTTCCTGGATGATGGGACCAGCACGGTCATGAGCATATTTTCTGCGGCTCAGTGATGCCTGGCAGAGTGCRTCCTGTGAAATGCCACTTCATTTCATGTTTCTCAGTTTTAAATTCATTTTCACATTCAAAAAATGGCAAAATTGTTGTGGCGCAACCCACCATGGCACGTCAGGAAGGATGCTAAGTCATTCTCTTAATTAGACAACAATTGGTGCTGGCTGGAGTGCACCATAATGCGAAGTAATGTATAAGTCAAGGGGACAGGCAATCCGACTGCTCATTATTGACTTAGTTTCATGGTTTGGCATCAGAAGTCACGCCGGGTGTGGGCGAGCCCCCGCTGGATTCTGGCTGCTRTCGTATGTCTGCCCTCGAGACGTGCAAGCGAATTACAAGTGCTATGTTTCTATAACTTTTAATAAAATAGCACAATTGGAAGAACACAAACTTTACYTACTGCGCTATTTATATTCTCTCTTATCTTTGGTTACTTTTGTTTATGTGATCTAATCATGTCCATTTATTAATGAGGTTCCTTACAGTCACTTGAGGCAATGTAGGAAAATTGACTGGAGGAGCTTACGGAGCAATTTAAGGCCAAATCCTGATTGCTGAACATAATGAAGTACGSTAACTGATGCATGGAGATCCTGTTGATTACTTTAAACAACCTTAAATGAAAGAAGACGAATGACCCATATGGGTGGAATTGATGTAATTGGTCTATGAAAAGATACTTATAAGCCAAAAAAAAATTCTTCTTTTCCCACTTGCAAACGTGGGTTGTTATTTATTTTTTTTCTTTGCCTATCTGCAAACATGTACAATAACCTAACCGGCTTTCTTATGGATGCTTCTAACTGCCAGCAGCTGGGCAAGCCACTGTGTCAGAGCACAATATCCATTTCAAATTGATGCAACTCAAGCACCAGGCCACTAAAGCACTCCGAAAAGCCCCACCAGTTTCTCTATTTTTGTATCAAGCTGGCATTTTCCTAAATTTCTGCCACCAAACTATTGCTTTTGATGCCCAAGTGCTTTGCGATGCACTGTTGTCTCTGCACAGTGCGTTTTTCCAGCGTAGGAAAAGGGCGTGCATGAGAATGAGAGAATATACRGCAGGTTCGGGTCTGCTCCGTGGCAGTTAGTTTAGATAGTTTGCTCTTTTGCATGTAAAGCATTGCGTCAATTTGCATATTTGGGTATTTGAACTTTACAAATCACTCCTTATGATCAACAAATAAGGTGYCATTTACGTGCTTGCGTTAAGGAAATGAGTTACATTTATCTTCACTACGTTCTCGGAATGAAGTCAGGTGTTCTGGCACAGCGCAAGCTCTCGCTGCCTGGCTCGTGCTGTTCGCCTCCCACCCAGTCCGTACCTCTGAGCCTGTGACGCTGCTTAATTAACAACAGCATAGAGGCTACCGCCTTCAAACGAAACTAGGTGTTTTGGTCACTAGCCTAATGTGGATATTTTGCTAATCCATATTTATTTCACCTTTTATTTATGTGAAATACCTTGTATTTTAGATGGATGYAGTCATACTGCATTAAAAACCCCAACATTTTTAAGGGTCTCATGGCTGAAGACAGTTTCATTTGACACATTATAATTGGAAAGTGTTTGTTTCGGTGCTTGCAGAGTTAGTGGGGGAATATACGAGATGGTTATTCATTGCCAYCACACCATTTGCATTGATTTGTTACAGCTCCTCCCCTGCAGCACAGAGAATGGGGTAGGGACAAGGTCCTGGCCCCTGCCCTGTTCCATGTGAACCAGCTTGATGCCGATACGCCTCCGACAGTATCAGAACCTGCCTTTTCAGTTGATGCCAGTAGCTTTTTACTTGATGGCAATATTTTTTTTAATGTGTTTCCAACAAATCCAACAAGAAATTTTATTTTGTGCAAATCATGAAAAAAATCAGTCCTACTCATTAGGTCTCCACAAGACTCATACTGGTTGCCATTAAGATGCTGGCATTTGCCAATGGTCATAGCAAATGATGTTTCAGTTTTGATGTTTTGCATTATATTTTTTTTTTTAGTGACCCCAATACAGTTGTATATTTTTCTCAATGCCTTGTTAAATACAGTAATGGTCAGTAACAGCAGGGCAGTAAGTACTTATTCATGACTAACTCAGCAGAATTGGGAAGAAAAAGCAAACGCAACTGCTCTCCAGGGGATCCTGTCTCGGAGTGTATGAAAACTCTTGTTTCTGAGAGTTACTTTTAAAATTCTTGACCTTCAGGAAATGGTTCAATTTTACCATAAATAAACCATGACTTTCACATGCCAGTGGGGGAGAGTGAATAGATTCTTCTCGTTCTGTTAATATTTTTATGTTGTGGTGTTGCAAGGGCACAAACCCAGGACCGCCAAGCCCAGGCAGGAATGCAGTACACCTGACACGGAGCCTTGCAAAAAAAATCAATTAAAAAAATTGAGCCATTTCTCCTTTTCCTATAGGAAGCTTCCCCACACTCCCTGTGTCACCTTGGGCAGGTTACTTACTATTTCTGCACTTGGGTCTTACACCCCAAAAATATGAACTTGTCCTTTTTTCCCTCCTCTGTTACATTGATGTGATTTTCCGTTGCTGGGGCTGGTGCACGCTCTCTATTTGGAATTTGCGCAGTGTCTAGCCGGTGCAAATTAAATCAGTCTGTCAGCACTACTGTAGTGCAAACGATAACTAATTGTGGGAACGATGGATAACCAGCATGTGATGGCATGAAGGAGGAGATTTGCAGAGGAGAAAGGACAGGCTAAAATTGGATGTCTGAGCAATTTCCATATTTTGGGGTGTTTTTTTGTCCTGCATACTTGCACAAGAAAAAAAGTTACCAGAGAGATAAAAGCCTATAACRTATGTATATTTTGCTCTTTCTTTATTTTCATGATCACAAGCTTAGCTTTTTAAATTTGGTGGGGCTGGAGATGGGAGACATGGTACTTTTTTCTCCATGAGCTTGAAGTCGCTGCAGGTTAGCATTCCATAATTATTTTTGTCATAAAGATGAATGCCTTCCTAAAAAAGTTGGAAGCTAACAGCACCTCAGCTTTGATATATGAAGATTACCACTTTGAATGTTGGAATGGCATTATAGATGGTTTATGGTTTTATGACTATGAGACATTTCTTAGTCTCTGATTCAGAAATACATTTCCTACGCATTTTAAAGCAACTTTTGTTCTTTGACATCTTTTTTTTTTTTTTTTTTTTTTTTTTTTTTTTTTGGCTCGTCTTTGATTTCAAAACGCTTCTTGAAGAGAACTTAAGAGATCGTAAGATTTTAGAGATATTAATCACAAAACTTAGGTGCAGAGTAGTCACCTTTAGCCACCTCTAGTTTAATACCCCACAATGTCAAGGAACGGCTGCATTGCATTAATTCACCCCAATTCCTGCTGGGAAATCACCGAGCCCTCATAGATAGCTGTTGCAATGTGAAATAGTTAATATGTCTGTTACATTTTCTAAATTGTATACCCTCCTAGCTATACAAAGATCATGCAAATGTGATATTTGAGAGAACATATTCACAGAATTGTAGTAGTTTTTGAAATGAAAATAGCATCATTTTGTTTTGAACGTGTTTCTCCCCTCACCCCTAGCCTGCCAAAGCGCTGGCGGTTCTGCACATTGCAATAAGCGCTATTTAAAATATGTTTGAAAAAAAGCAGTAAAATGGAAGACTGCCCTCTAACGTCAACAAAGCCAACCAAAGGGGGCTGAAAAAGCAGGAAAGGCTATGGAGGGTAACAAAGGTTGGCCATAACTCCTCTGGCTGAACAGCATTTTGAGTAGAAAGGCGGATGGAGGAACATTTGACAATCCRGAGATTTCAAAAGCATCAAATGGAGTTGAGATGCCAGGAGCCAATAAAAGCCAAATCTGAGCCTCAAATGCTATTTGTTTTGAAAATCCTCCCCCAGATAAGGTTTCGACCTTTTCCTCACTGTCTTTTAGTGGTGAGTGAGTCTGAACAAGGGGAGGACTTGTGGGCAAGCAGGTYCTCAGGTTTATTTTAGCAGCAACAGTCAACTGGCACTGAATGACATGGAGCAACAACTGAACCGCTCTGTATCATCATCGTAGTGAATAAAGTTTAGAAAAGAGGTCCCAAGGTTTTCTGGTGTTGAACACATGAGGAAACCTATGAGATGACACAGGTCCTTGACGAATGTGATAGTGCAAATATCTCAGCAACTTCATAACCTYACATTTGCGGGATGGGAACTGTCAYTCAGACTCACCGGGGTCCAGCAAGAGCTTTGCAGAAGGTTTCTGATATTTACAGCAGCTATGTGAAGTTACGCCACCCCATTGCTCTTCAGCTCCTCTAGCTACTAATGTTCTTGCAGAAGATGATACTTTAGGAGGCAAAACAAAGCAGTACCACTAGCAACAAGAAAAACTCAAAGTGTTAATTTGTGGTTGTCTGAAAAGCTGGTCTGCATGAAAAGATAGACTTTAAATATAAAATATTTTATATTATGATGCCAATTGTCAAAACACACAGATTAAGTAAAGTAAACATGTATTGGCTCTGTTACAGCTTTCTATTGCAACAAGCGTACTATAAAAATATTAGATACCAAAAAGAAATCCAAAAAAGGAAAAACCCATGTTTGCATTAATATATGCTAGTGAATAAATAACAAAGATTAATGAACACAAGGCATGAGTCCTGGTGTGAGCTCCTGCTCTGTTTACGAACATATCATTTTTTCTGCCTTTTTGCAATTTGTACGCCACCATATTTTTGGAGTTTGTTTCGTGTTGACTGACAGCAGATTTCTGCGGATTTCATCCCAGGTTGTTTATGGTGTGACCACCAGTTCACAGACTGGCTTCTCTCTCGCCCTGGGATCATGGCTACTTAACCATGGAGAAGTATTTGGGGAATAAACATGAAACATGTTTCCACAAACACTCCTGGCTGCAATGCTTAATTTTATGATCATTCAGCCAGCTCACAGGAGTATGAACAGGGAAAGAACACCAAGGTGGATGCAAATTCAAACATGATTGAAACATCAATCACTTATTTACTGAGAAATATTTACAGTATTTTCTAACTTGAGAAAGGAATAATGAAATGTGCATCCTAGGGGGGTTTATGGGCAAATTTTATTCCAAACATTTGTACTCTATGCAGAAATTGTTCACTCATCAAGTATTGAAAAAGGCCAGGAATGAAAAAAAACCCTGAAGGGCTGGCCAGAAATCTCCTCCAAACAGTTTTCCATTGGAAAATRCCAGATCGTAAAAAATGAAGCGATCTGCGAAAATCAATCAATCCTGACAAAGTCACAGCGAGGAAGATTTCCTGCCAGCTTGCCTGTCAAGCTCCCCGGCCCGCTCTCCTTGGGGTGTCAGATGGATGATGCTCACCCGCCCCAGCACCCCGACAGGCGGCCGGGGAGCGGCCGCTGCTCGCGCCCCGCGTCCTCCCCAGCCCTGGAACCAGCCAGGAGCTCCAGAGCCATGGAAGTCAAGYGTCACTTTGACCTTTCTTTTAAACCGAATGACACTCTTTTGAAGTGACATATGCACTTGTGTTTGGTTTTTCCCATTTACTAATGTGTTTTTTTTAATCTCAGGATTCCTTGCACTGGAGTTTCTGAGCTACTGTACAAGAAAGGAGAAGCAAACCCAAGCTGAAAGCTAACGACCACAACCTATAGAAAAGACCTCCCAGTTTAGCAAAGCACATAAGTGCCTGTCTCTCAAAGATTAGCACATTTATTGAAGTTAATAAGTGTTTATTCTTTGTTTTTCAGTGATTCTCAGATAATCCAAAGCAAGCTGAGCACTCATGGTGCTAAAAAGAGAGAGAAGTGCCCAGCCTTGGAGAGCTGCCATCTAAATTGGCCGTTCCCAAACTGCAGTGCAGGTATTTATGGTGGGTCATGAGTCTTTCCTAAACCTCATTATATGCTACATGGAGGCATTAGCCCTGCGGCTACTGCACCTGCACTAATTTAGGTGCAACGGGGGGGGATGTAGAGGGAGAGCATGAGCGCGGGGGTGCAACGGTTGGGATCCGCAGCTAATGGCCCTGCTGGCTCTGCACCCAAGCTGCTGAAGGTGTTTATGCATTATAATAAGCATTTCTTTTTTTACATCTTAGCTATAGCATGATGCGATTCCCAGACATAAAGGAGGTGTTCCGACACGTATTGGCATCAGTTTTGGGTACATATGTGTAGGCTTAAGATGTCTGTTAGCAGATGGAGCTAGTGCAGATGGCATGGCTATCACATATGGGGAGGAGTGTTTGATTCCTCGGAGTAGGAGTGCAAAGTTATTCTCAATCAGAGGGGTCAGAGTAGCTTTCACTTATCACTTAGTATTCTTGGTACCTGTTATTTCAGGATGGAAAAATCTGTAAATATCGCAAGTCAAGGCTCATTGCTGGAAGCTTGGGAGGGACAGGCATGTGGGAGGTATTTCCAGATAAGGCAGTCCATATTCTGTAAGTTATTYCTGATAAATGCTGATTAACTGTTATTTCTTTTTAATAAATACCATAAGGAGAGATGAAGCTCTCCTCCACACAGCTATGGTCTAGTTTAAATTAAGATTCAGGAGAGTGATGGGAACACGCCATTGCYGAATGTGTGGGGAGAGCAAGGAAATATTGCAGTGCTCTCATTTTCCAGAAACAATTGCTAACGCTCTCTTTCAAAACACAATGCCCAGCAGTGGCTAGAAACCAATATTAAATCTGTCATGTTTTCATTTTGTTCTTAACATCTCTGTTCAAAATCTAAACTAACTTGCACAGAAAAGCAAGGATCCCTCTAACAAAGCAGCATTCTGGCAGCATAAACAACAACCAAGCACGAAAGGGAAATAAAACATATCTGTGCTCTCCTGACATTATATAACCTGTTAAAAGCAGAGTATTCTGCGGCAGTGACTGAGGGGTTTTATTTCTTGTATGGATTTTCTTAGCATTTTTATGGCGGAAACCAAGTAACAAGTAAGATTCTTCCACTTTAATAGCTGAAAGAGTGGATTTTATGGAAAATGACTGTGAGACCTTTTATCTTTTCCTAATGAAAACACTGCCACCAGCTGGTTAATAAATGGTTTTGACTAGGGTTCTACACAGAAAGAATTACCGKTTTTTTTAAACCCACAGCTAAGCTGGAAGTGATATTTTAGGTCAATATGTTTTCAGAATAGAGMGCACTGATTATCTGTACCCTCCATTACTTTTTCAAATACAGGTACATGATGATAATGCAATTAATGCTTTTTATATTAAACATGTTGTTAAACAAACCTTCAGGACAAAGCTCAGCTCAGCAGAGGAAGGTGGCCACTACATGAGGTTCTTTTACCATTTTCCGCCTTCATGAACTGGTGTGACCATCTCAGACCCCACCGCGGTTCAGACGCCTCCAGGTTTTGTAACTGATTATTTTTAAATGAATAGTGAAAYTATTTGAATTGAGGCATTTGAAAGATATTGACATTAATTTGCCTTTTCAGAATCAGGGTTTTTTACTGATGCCCAGTGTTTTGTTGAGTCACTGCTCACAGGGGCTGGAATAAAACCTGACAGGTCTGTGTTATGACAGCCGCACACAGTGCAGCTATGGGTCTCACTGCCAAAACTTTTGGATGGTGCCATAAATGTCATCAGCTCTTTACTCGTGATTTTGCTACAACCTCAGTAGTGGCTAAGACACTCCGGCAGCGTTGACATTTCAATTGCCATGTTGGTTTTTACTCCTGTGCTTGAGACAATTCATGTGCTCGAAATGATCATTTCAGGTTCTCTGCAGACCCAAGAAAAAGGCAGTTCAGCTTTTTAAAGTTGCCATAACAATCACAGGGAGAAGAAATCTTGTAAATGGAGGTTGAAGCTCGGAGGCATAATTCTGTGCTCAGGAGGGATTTGCAATTGATCTTGTGTCCGAGAGAAAGTGGATATATTGCAGTCTCAGAAGTTGCCAGTCCAATAGTAGATGTGTTTCATATTGCAGTACACCATTTTCCCTACAACTGGCCCCAGACTCAGGCAGTGACTTTTTGCGGGTTTTTTTGTTTGGGTTTTTTTTTTTAAGTTCTTCCAGCAAGTTGAAGCCATGAGGAATTTCAGGGCCCCAGACCCTCCACCGAGCTTTGACCTGGAGAGAATATTTGATACCCGCAAAACCTGTGGCTGTGTTACGGCTACGTACAGCCTCCMTTCTGCACCACGAGCAAAGGCTATTCCCAGGCTTCTGGCACAATACTCAGTTTCAGGGCAAATCTAAACCTCAAAGGAGGGCTGACACGCAGGTGATTTGGATGTCACCATTGCCTGCGGCTGAAGAGCTTAAAGCTGTGAGGGAGTTTCTGCCATCAACTGTGCGATGTGRGAGTCCTTCTGCAAGAATAACAGCAGCAGCCATCCCATCTCCTGCACCAGCATGGCTTGTCCTTTYCCCAGGCCTCCAAATTTCCAAACGGCTAGCAGCTTCCAGTTAGTTTTCTTCCATTTCAAGCATTTTTCACTTAATTAGCACTAAATCCCAATGATTGTTTTAATTTGTAATAGGAGGTATCAATTTTTCGTTTTAAAATTAAGAAGAAAAATGGCACTTTCTATATACCAGAGCATTTGAACTGAGCTATAAAATGTATCCATGGAACCCCCTGTGATTTRCAATAGAAGCGCCGCTGAAAGCTACGCATGGGATCTGGAGGTTACAAAATATTACTGCTGTCAATCCTCCTCCTCCCAGATGCTTTAGTGGAGAAGGGGGAACCAGAGCTGGCGTGGCCTCCTGCGGAGAGGCTGGGCCAGGCAGGCCGCTCCTGCCGCTGAGCGCGCACCCTCCGTCTCAGCRGAGTTTTCCCCGCTACTTTCGGGGCTTTCAAAAATATCGTGGGAAAATAGCGACAGACCCACCGGACATGCAAGTGCTTGCATCGCTCCTATGTAAAAGCTGATTTTTCCATGGCACRGAACAGTTTCCCTAGGTTAATTTCCCCAGCTTAAAGTAAATTAACCCTTTAATTTCCTCCTCTGTGTTTCAGCASTGTCGCACAGCATAACCTTATCCATAATTAAGGCTGAATTAATATTCCCACCGAAGCCAGCCTGAAGTCTCGCATTTCAACAGTGGCTTCCACTTCCACCTTTAGCACAGGGAATATTTAAAGGGCAGATGAATTTTCTTTGCAAATCTCCAAAGAAATATTTCCCACCCTGCTCAGTGTAGGTGTTTGAGCATGGTCTTGTTTGGGGCTTGGTGCATGGGGTGGGAGCGCTCCCCTGCACCCCCGCGCGGGATAACCCGCAGGGCTGGCACCGGGGACCCGCAGGGGATTGCTGCGGGGTGCCCAGCGGTGGCATTGGTCCTTTGGGCTCGGTGGACTCCCCTCTCCCACACATGCCAGCAGAGCAAGGGGGTGGCACGTACCTTGCACGCTGTTGGGGAGGCTCTTTAGGCTGCTGTGTTGCCTTCACAAATGAAACAGAAAATCCAATTCCTGAAAATAGCAGCATCCCTTTCTTTTGTACAGCCAACAGTGGAAGAGTCTTTTATTGATTTCTTCTAAATGTCAATATCACAGTRGAAACATTGCAATAGAAACAACTTTTTTTTTCTTAACATGCATGCATGCACAGAAAAATTTAAAATAAAACCTCAAACATCCTGTTTTGAAATATAACTTTCAGCAGTTTGTACTCAACACAGAAAGGTGATTCAAAGCTGCAAATACTCCTGTAGAAGTAAAACTTTCTGTCCGTGGATGAAAGCTTCACATTTGAAACAGAGTCAAATATCCAAAACACCTGGGGTTCAGGTATTGCTACACACCTTTGAGATAGTATCTTAAAATCTGTCAGAGTCAGTTTATCGGTCATTAAAATGTGGTTAATTGTTACCCCACAAGGGTAGCCTTAATGAGCAGCAGATCTCTGACTGCGACGTCTAAAAACAAGTTGGCGATAAGYACATTGGTTTATACCAGAGTTCAGGTTTGTTCTTAACATATGAGATGYGCATGATTGTCTTGAGAGCTCATTAGGCCTAATCTAATACCACTTGTAGTCAGCAGAAAGATGAATTAGCTAAGGACTGGTTCAGGTCTTCACACCACGTAAGTACATTCACTGAAGTCATTGCATACATCTTCTTAGTATAAAAGTAATTCCAAGTTTACATCAAAAATATTTACTGCTAGTACTCATAGACTGGGATCTTTGTGTTCTACTTGTACGTATTTTTTATTTTAGGTAAAATCTTCCATTAGTAAAGGTAAGAACCAAGAAAATAAACAAATTTAAAACTCAAAACTTTTAAAATGAGCCATTATTGGGGGAAAATCAACATACTGCATTTTTTCTGCAGACTACAAGTTTCTGCCAAGTTTTTCCTCTTACCTTAATACTACCCAGCCTTAAAATAATTCATTTCATTGGTTTTAACAAGAGGTAGTGATACAAWTTTAAATGACTCCAAGTCTTCTACAAGCATTACAGTTTCAAACAGCAGCCCACAAGTCCTGCTTGGGGCTGCTTGTGAAGTGTTATTCTCCCCAAACAAGCATGTGCTGCAACCTTCTGTGATGTGGGACCAAATTAATTGCTCCTGTTGTTCCTTGGAAACTAACATTTCTCTAATGATCCAATATCTCATTAGGAACACTAAAATACTGTTTTGGCTAGAGAGCGGTTTGCCCAGGGAGGACCTCCTTGGCCCCTGATCTGTCGTGAGCTGACAGCAGACATAGTACCTTAAAACATCAGAAAATTGGAATTACTTCATCTATGCACCTTCCACACGCTAAATGTATACTATTCTTCATATCTCTTAAAATGCCAAAGTAGAATATTGCTGTTCAGCAATAACAACAAAATAAACACATTCAAGTCCATTGGTACAATTGGCTGCCAAAATTTTCCTCTGGGATGAAATTCAGGACATATACAACATTTTACAACATTGGTCGGGATTATGCCCTGTTCTCCCAGTAGTCCCATTAATTTCAATAGACCTCTTGAAAGATAAGGTAGTGCCAGCGGAGAGAAGAGGGGAGCCAGCCCTGTGCCTTGCCGGGGATGCTGCCGGGACAGGCGCAGGGTGACTGCAGGAGAGTTAAAACACGTTAAACTTCCGTAGGGAAACTCTCATCCAGGAGGAGAAATTTCTTAGTTCACTGTACCGTAATCCTGCCTTAGAGAGGAGGATTAGAGGAGGATT
Source organism: Oceanodroma leucorhoa (assembly GCA_030449065.1). NCBI lineage: Eukaryota > Metazoa > Chordata > Aves > Procellariiformes > Oceanodroma > Oceanodroma leucorhoa. The sequence continues at coordinate 12,203,305 of JASVER010000017.1, forward strand.
AAGCTACAGTGAACCAAGGTCACTCTATTCCCGAATGACAGACTTCACACAGAGATTTAGTACAATTTGGAAAATACCCGTTGACTTCACGCGGCCATGTGGTTTACCCCATCTTTCCCGAGCCTGCCTGCCTAGACATGACCTTAGCGCTGGGAGTGTCAGATACACGGCTTTGGGAGGGGGGGGGATGATCTTTAAACTTTCTGACCTCTAAGGGCGTTGGACCTGGGATGGCCACAGGACAGGCAGCATCTCCACCGGCTACAGCGGACGTCGCAGTGCCAGGGACAGACGGTTACTTCCCTGCATTATTGCTAACCGGAGGCGGGATGGAGCTGCACATACGGTAACCTGCAGAGGGGCACGGGTGAGGAGGAACAGTAGTTTTACTTACTGAAACCCGAAATATAAAGGTTTCACCTGTTTTCTTCTAAAATGTTATTCACGCTTTCTATTGTCGGGGTCTATTTTGGGATCTGATACATAAGTGAATATATACTGCCTGCAGCAAATAAGGATCCAGACCTGATTCTGAAATGGAAAGTTATTCTATAATTGAACAAAAAAATCAAGTATTTTCAATGTAAAATTCATTACAGGGAGATGTTKAGACATCTGCCTCTTTCCAGCATCCACAGAGGTCATTCTAGATTCTGACGTTGCTACTCAATCAGAGGGTTTCTTATCAACAAAAGGTAATTGAATATTTGAAGTCAGTTAATCAGATGAAGTCTAACTCAGGATATGATACGGATAAATCTAAACTGAAAATGTGCGTGTATGTGACTGTTATTTTTTGGCAGATACGTGCATTTTGCTATTGTGAGACTGCTTTATTTTGCTGGACACTGGYGGCCAGGCTGGTCTGAGTTACCTGGTAGCTCGTGAGGTGTCTCAGGGTAATTACACTTTTAAATTTATGCTTGTGTGTGTCTCTGACTGGCTGGGTATCTATATCTTCTCAACTCCAGATTACCTAGCACATTTGAGAACTCAGTGTTATACGATAATTTAGTATGAGCTACACAGTGATACTAATTGCACTTATAATTACCATAAAGTCTGACAGAAGAAAYAGAGCATTTAAAGGATGGATTGTGATTGTTCAGCAAACACAGATAACCGATGAGAAGGGCCAGATTTTGCGTTACAGCAGAGCTGGCGTGTCCCAGGAGGACGTGCTGGCTGGAGCAGCCCCACCTGGGCTGGGCTGGGTGCTCGGGGCTGGCGCAGCCAACTCCAACCCTTCACTTTAATCGTGGGTCTGCCCAGAACGTACCTGCATACGTGGGGTTGAACCAACCCCCTTTGGATTGAGTGTGCTGGTCCTTCAGTTGATCCCAGCGGACTTTGGATCAAATCCTGGGGCAGCAATGCAAGTTATGCAATATTGACTGTTTAATATTCATGTTTCTGWACAGATCTCATTAACCGTCCTTGCATTAGCTCCCTGATGTACAGAGTAATTGGAGACTTTTCATTTTACAAAGAGAATATGTTGACCTTCAGTCAAATTCAAAAGATACTTTAGGGTAAGATTTAGAAAGCTCATCCTKGAAAAAATGAAAATTGTAGTGTGTYAGGCATTACAGATATCTTTATTTTCTCTCTGTTTCTGAGGCTTGACTTCTGATTCAGCACATTAACACCTGCTGTTTTCCCAATGTTCTTGGCAGATTCCTGCTCGGGATTATTTTAGATTGCAATGTTTTACTTGCTGATAAGATGTAAATAAAGCCATAGGCTCCTACTCCCCTTTGATAAATGAATWAATAGAATAAAAGATGAAACAGTCTCTCTTAAAAAATGTTTGCATACATTATACAGTTGTGAAGCTTTCTGAAAATTACCATGCAAAAATGAAAGTAATGTTCACTGAATTTTTGTGTTGTATTTTAGCAGGTTACCAGCATTAGGTTTATAAAGTTGATTATTTTCCCAAGTCCTCCTTATGGATACCTGGTCAATTTTAAAAGTGGAACAACAAAATGTCTCCATACTTGGGAGAAATGATGGGCTAGAAGCACATCTGATCAGGCAGTAGAAATGGTGGTAGTGTTTAGCAGAGACTTCTGCAAACAGAGCTGTTACTTCTACAATAGATTTCTGACAGGTCCAGAACAAATATTCTGACAGCGAATCGACTTCTGAATTGCGTGAGCCAAACACGTTGAAAAATGCTTTGTGTTGACTCAGTCAAAGGTTTTCTACATTGTTAATAAACTCAGCTCTTTCAGTCTTCAAAAGAGCTATTTCTGTGTCCYTCAGCATATCCTTTGTGTTCTCCTTGCAGGAATTTGTTAATGCAGGAATAATCAGTTAACTCTTATGCATTTAACTCTGATGAAAAGCGTTTCATAGACTACAATGGGCTTTGGATCAGCACCTTAAAATTATACCTTAGGAATTAAAATATTTTCACATAAGAAATTATTCAAGATCTCCCAGGCTAACAACGCCCGCTGRTTTCTGTCATGTTTCCCATGGTAACATGAGCCTTTAGAAAAGAGGGAAAAAACTACCCCAAGGGGGGAAAATAACAAGAAGAATGGAAAATACAGGCTATGAAACCACTTGTTTCCCAATGACTAAACAGAGAGTCTGTATTTTCATTATGTCTTTCTAATCCAGGCCACCGCTGGCAAGGGGCGGCTGCAGTCTTCCATGTGTCATCACGCACGTTGTGCTTCAAAAGAGGTTTCTTCTTCTCCCAAGTGGCTCTTGCCTGACATACAACAGTAATACATGAACAAATATGCAGGGTTTTGATGTTATGAGTCAGAAAAAAAATCATCCTCCAAAAGAAAAGCTGAAAGAGACTCAAGAGATGGTTCAGCCCCAGATCTTGCATTGCCTCCAAGCAAAAACACATTCTTCTAAATATCAAGTTAGGCAACTGTCCTGCTGTGACAACAGCAAAAAGCAACACTAGAGCCACTGGAAATGAGGAGGTCTTGTCTGTCGATGCAGGTCCTGGAAGATCGATTAAGAATTCTTAAAATGTCTCATGTTGCCRTTGAGTTGATCTCATTTTGCCTCATTTTCAATGGACAAGAACAACTGGCTGCTGGCTTCCCCCCTCGAAACRGCCTTCCTTAGTCTTCTCCTTCTTATATTAAACAAAATCAAAGCTCCACCTCTACAGTTCGTCTCTGACCTTTCTTAAATTATGTCATCGCTTTTGCAGTAGTCGCAATACTGGCTCATATTCAATATATCATCCTCCTGCTCCCAGTACATCTTGAAGTATCGCTGCACCTGAATTTCACCTTTCTGAATGTGTACGATTTTCTCCCTTTACTACACTAATCTTGAGTTCTGGTTGTTTGGGTTTTTTCTRTTTTGTGGCATTTTAATTTTTACAGACTACTCTCTATTACTCTCAGAAATGAAAATACTGACTAGAATTAGACCAAGAAGAGATTCCTATGGATGCACACTGAATTATGTCCAAGTGTAAAAGCAATTGATGAATTAGTTTCTGAGGGTAGAAGATACCTTTTTTTCCAACAAACACCCAAATAATTGAAATTCTGCCATCACTGCCAAAGATCCTGGAGCGCTGGAGTTATTCACTATTCACTCAATGCTTTATTTATGTGTACATTCCATATCACCGATGCTAATCTGCTTGCTGAGTTCCTGTCGCCTTCATGAATGTTTGAAAATACATGGAAATAGTGCCGTGCTGGTCTCAGCACTCAGACACATCCGTCTTTGTAGAGAACTCCATAAATGCCATGTTTCAGTCAGCAGCCCGAGCGCAGCCCAAGAGAAGAGGCTAACAGATTTTTCCAGCTGTATTATAATCGATCGGTGGCGGAAGCTCCAGGCTTTCCGACTCATGCACAAGTAGCATTTGCCATGCTGGCAATCGCTTGWATTGCTCTGTCATTCTGTTCAGAAAAGGATGAGACAGAGTACCTGTATGAACTGGGAATTTAGGGTGGAATCCATCTCATTTAACTCCAGCCATTTGAGCACTGGCCGTCTGATTAAACGAATAATCTCGCTCCCTCTCTAGTTGAGAGAGGCCAACGCGCCCAAAGGCAGTTCAACCCCGTCTGAGATSTGAGTTAACGCCTCAAGAGGATGAATCCTCCTCCTGAGTCACATCCATCACCCTATCATGTAAGAAAAGCCTGGGTGACAAATATGCRCAGCGTTTGGATAGTCAACCTGGGGCGAGATGAGCCCAACCTTCATCGCTCACCCTTCAATCCCATGCAGCCCTTGCAGGACAGGCTCTTAGCCCGGACATTGAATAATCCAACGCATTTCCTTATGGATGGACACAACATTTTTGTTTGGTTGGTTTATTAATCCCCACAAGAGCTTATTACAAAGTTCAGCAAATAACACTGTAGAAAAAAATTTTCACTTCCAAATTTCTGTGCTGCTTCAAAACAACAAGATGTGAACTATGTCATTAGCTTTGTTTTTGYCGTCTTCTCTCTCTGATTTTTAAAGCTTTGCACATAAGGCAACTGGAATACTACCATATTTTGAGGCAGGTGACATTTCTTTATCAGATGTACTAGACAGTTGATGACTCTAGTAATGCTCTAATTATGTGTAGTGAGTTGTCTCTAAGTGCTGTATGAAAATGCTTACTGCATCATTAGCTACCTTGTTGTTTACTAAATGTCTTTTATAATACTACAGGGGCCCAAATGAAGGTTGTGTCAGTGATTGCATTCTGAATTTCTATTTTTAGGGATTTATAATTCAACCATTTATTTTCACTCCGGGCTGAAATCTGGCATACTGATTCTCAGCTGAGACTAAACTTAATTACTAAATTTAAAAGAAAAGATCGGTGTGGATGGATTATACAGCTGGAGTGTGGAGTTTTTTTAACATTAAGGGAGGCAACGTTTTCCAGTACCTTTTCTTTTTGCATAGAGAGGAAGACTTTTAAAGGRAAGGTTTTAAAACCTGAGGTGCAGATAGTAGTCTAGCTCTGTGACTATGCCTGAGCAGGGCTCAAGAGAGGGTTGCAAGGGGGTTGGGTTTATAGCAAACGGCTCAAGGGATGTGTCTGCAGCCCGCTTCGGTGGTGGAGACCAGGGAGGTTGGAGGTCCCCGAGGAGCTGAGGTGGGCAGGGGCAGCCCTCCGCTCTCGCCCAGAGTAAGTCGCGCCCGGGTTGGTGTACGAACCGCCGTCAGATATTGCAGAGGGAGAGTGAGGCTTGGTGTCCAGTGGAGACGATCCAGATGGAGAGCGGCTGCCGTAGCGCGGATGTTAATTCGAACAGTCCAGCTTCGCTGTCTGCCGACACGCCGTGTTGTACAGCGAGAATTAACAAACTGCCACAAATCTTAAGTTCCCACTAACGCTGACGAATGGCTCCAATGTAGRCTCATTGCTTTTTCATCATTTCGAGGGCAGTAACACAATTCTTCTTTGGGTCCTCAGAAATGATTTTATTTGTGGTACGTGTTGCTGGGGTTTGCACAGTGATAGCAACTTAAAAATATTAAAGCCTTTAATTGCTCGGAATGAGGTTTACTTTTGCTGTCTTTCACAAAGGTATAAAAGAAAGAAAAGGAAATTTCTAGAATAAAGTGTTATTTTCATGCTGTGCATCCTAAGTTAAACTGTGAGCCAAAATTACTTTTTTATAAATGTGAATGTGTTAAAAATTCTGGTTTAAAAAAAAAACATTTTTGAAAAGTCCCCAGATAGATGGAAATGTCAGTTAAATGTGTGTTGTGATGAAAAGAATGGTTATTGCCCTATGCTAGCTCTAGAGCTGCCAGCAAATCTAAAATGAGATTACAACAATTTAAAAATAACACAAAAAAGTTATTGGGTTTTTATAAACAYATCCAAATGTGATCGGCTGCAAAAGGATTTGTGTTGCTGGTGGAGTGATTAAAGTGGCAATTTGACACATTGTTTGGCAGTGTCTAATATTAGTAATATTTTGTCAAGTGTTATAAATAATCTAGAAATAGTCTGGAAAGATCATTTAATGGTTGACTCAGCTGGTGCTTCCCAGAAAATTTTTCATCAGTACATGACTACATAGTCATTTTTAAAAAACTTGCTGTAATTTCTTGTAATTTTGCAAAGGAATTAATCCTTGTAAAGTGGAGGACTTCCACTTTTAAAGCACGGCTATGTTGACCCAGTGGGAGTCATTTCACATGAGGAAGAACAACAGCATGAAGTATCTCATCCAAAGGAAAATGCAGATGCATGGGGAATGCTCTCAGTCAATGGAGTCTCCCATTGGAGATAGGTATTATAAAAACCTTAATGTATAGGGAGTTATACAGCTCAGGAGCCGTCCTTCTCTCAGGTAGCAGACGTGCGGTGGTGGAGGACGTTGGCCTGAGTGGGAGGTCCAGGAGGTAGAAGTCCTGATACTGCTCTTGGTTCACTTTGCTTGGCTGTGGGACCTGGGGCATGTCCTTCAAACCCATCCATTGACCTTATAAAGACTCTTGCATTTGTCAAATCTTTACGTCATTACCTTTGCGTGGTCACGTGAAGAAGGAAGAACAAAGGAAAGGCAGAGCTGCACGGAGCGGAACTGCATAATGTTGCCCGTGGAAACTCCAGGGCAGCCTGAAGGAGGTGAGACAGGAGCTGATCTTCTTCTCTCACCTCATGTCTCGGGTCTCTGCAAAGAGCCGGAGTCACTCTAGGGAGCACGGTGTGCTGCAGCAGGACCTCTCCGTGCCAGTTCAGCCGTCTTTTGAATACATTTTACCGCTCAAAAATGCCATTGCTGGTGATTTCAGGTGGGAAGAGATCGTACATACAAGATCAAACGAGAAACTATAGTTTTMTTAAGAGTTTTCAGTAAGTCAGTTAAACTTAGATTACATACCAGATTAAATGACTTAAGTTATTTAATTGTCCATCTAAAATTCTAGACAGAGCTTTCAGTCATAGTCCTCTATGACTGAAGCACTGCCCTACTCATCCTCCRCTCCCCCCAAAGTACGCAGTTTTAGTTTTCTCCAGTGACTTGAGTAATAACGCGACATTACATTTTATAATAAATCTTCCATTATCTTTTTTTGTTTCAAAATAGATTTATAAAAATGTTTTTCTTAGTGTTTTCAATTACAAGAGAAAGCTGTACATCATCTGKGTGCCTCACATAATTCAATCGATAATCTCAGCAGTCAGTTAAATTTTAAATGCTTCTCCATTAAATACTTATTTTACCACAGTAAATAATTTAATGTGTTTCCATTTAAAAGTGTCTCACACCACAAAGTTTTCAATCTTCTTTTTTAATAAAGTCACATCATCCTCTTTATTGAAACTGAAATAAAACAAGTTTTATTTAAAGATTTTTTGGCTAGTGCATTCGCTGCTGGTAACTCTGCACATACATTTCTATTTAACGTCTTAGTAATATGTAAAAATAGAAGAAGAATAAATTAAAAAAACCAACCCCACAAACCTGAAATCATGAGAGAAAACTGAAAAGCACTGACATTTTACCAAAACCCTGCATCAGTTTCTATCCTGAGTTCCTACCCAAAATGTGTATTTACTTATTGTCACAATCGGTAATGACCAGTATAATTCAAGTCACAGAATTACTCTGWTATACTTGAATAAGTTTCCAGAGCAATCTTCTTCAGTGCTGAATCTTTCTGTGCTTGATCTTACCCAAAAATGCTCTTAATTTTCTGTTGACTTTGAACAAGGAAACCTTGCTCTAACGTAAATATCATTAAAAAGCCAGTGTTCACTGGGACTTACTTTTCATACACAGACTGAAAGCTGAGATTTCCCCTCTGCGATCCGACATCTGCCAGGTGATTTTAGTGATAAACTGGGAATTGATTAGAAAAATATTTATGGAAGGGTAGGAAGAATATTTTTACCTGTCCTTTTTTTCTGGAGGGGATAAAATCAAAAGCARCTTAAATTTTGCATTGAGTRTCTAAAATCTATAGCAAGTACTAATGACGTGAGAAAGGACTATAAAATACGAATGTTTTGTATGATTGAAAAGCCACTACTGCGTATACGATATCTCGAATAACATTCATTTAGAAAGGTTGGTCTTAAAAAAGTGGTGCATGTCCGTGTATGTCTATGTGTGTGTATGCATCAGGAGAGGGCAATGCCAGCACAGGGGATTGTGCCATGTCCAGAGCAGAACAGCGTAACCAATTTTTATTACCACCACCTTTGCCTGTTGCATGACCCCAGGACGAACATAAAGCTTTTCCTCCCCTTTTTTCCTTATTTGTGCATCTGAACTGGGACCTCTGAAACCTGGGCAGTGCAGCACTGCAAAAATTATAGCACGCATCGCTCTATTAGCGTGGAATTGGTTGCGGCACGCAGGACAGGACCGTGCCCGTTAAGATGCCTGCTATCATCGGTGGGTCTCGGCCCGCATAAAACTTACAAGTCAGGCTGGGAAAGGTCAACACCAAAAAGTTGCTTGTGCTGATTGTTAATAGACTAACAAGCTTTTACAATTATGCAAATGGGCTGGGAAATATTCTGTAGACAAGGATGCGCTGCAAATTCATTTCATATATTTATCTCATTAATTTCATAGCATGAGTTATGTTTTCTGAGCATCGTTCATGAACATAAACCGCTTATCCCTCCATCGTTGTCTTCTTGTCCCCTGTTTTGTTACGGGCTTCGCTGGCCTGAGATTATCACAAACTCTTTGGAGCGGGGATATGTATTTGGACAGCATCCAGCACGGTGGGACCTTCTCTGGATTGGAGCACTCTCACTGTGAAAACAATACTCAATAGCAATCATAGGCAACATATGGAAAATTATGATAAGAATGCCGTTAAAGCCTTTTAATTAGATATGATTATGAATATACTGTTGTCCTGCAGAAAACATTATTGAAGCCTGTGAGAAACTTCATGGGTATTGGACCAGCTTAAAGGAAACTTGCTTATTTCCAATGAGTTTGTACTAATTGAAAGTTTTTAATAAGTTAGTCCTACATTAAAAGAAAATCTTTGTGTTAGCATTCATAGCGGTTGTCCTTAGGCATTCTCCTATGGAATAATTGCAGATGTATAGAAATTAATGTTTTCCATACTTTGAAGCACTTAATTTACATTTTGACTTAAAAACAAACCAATGGTCCTTATAGATAAAGCAGAGGAATTGATTACCAGGGATGAAAGGATGCTTTTAGCAAACGTCACACTTCAACACCCCACTCTGTCAGCCAAAGGAGTGTTTGAACATGGGATTATATCCCTGGCCGAACCAGGACAACGCTGCTGAGCGGAACCTGGGAATTTCAGGCACTTAACGATGTGCATCAAGCAGCAGTGTGTCGCAAGAGCAGACTACTTATCTCTTAAACTTTCTACAGTTACTGAATGCTTTGCAGTAGGCCAGGTGGAAGGTCACAAAGACATCAGCAATATTATAGAAAAAAAATTAATTTATTTATTTTTTTCTTCAGATTTCCCTGATGTTGGCCAGAGAAGCACTTCGGAGATGAACAGGTTGGCTTACTGGATCATACCCTCTTGTGTTTGGTCTACAACCTACCACCGGTACCTCTTTAAAATGAGCAGGAGGGGCCTTGGCATTGTGGTTGAAGATGCCAAGGTTAATTTTCACTTGGTTGTATGGACATTAGCATTTCGGTTTACCCCAGGGGTGCTTTTGGAGTGAAGGACATGGCTGGGCTTTTTTTTCAACATATATTTTCTGCTTTGCTCACTGCTTCGGTCAGCTGTGGGAGGGAGTTTTGCACAAACAGGAAAAAGAAAGCTCATTTTATTCTGCTTTCATGTGAATAAAAGTTATTTTGCTTGAGAGAAAATGCAAGCTGAGGAATATAAAAAGGGCAGACTGAGGAAGCAACTTGTGACAGATGACAGAAAAAATTGAGGTTGCTCAGAAAGTAGAGCTGATGAGTAAACACTGCTAATAAGTAAAGTAAATAAGTATTTGACTCTTTGGGAGTAAATAAGCTTTACAGGATAATCCGAGACAAGGTTTTAATAGTTTCTGTGTGCATTTTAGTATGCAAGAGGGAAACAGGAGAGAGCTGGCTTATGCTAAACGTAGCTCTTGACCCACACCACCGTGTCCTTACGGCTCCCAGGCATCCCCATCCTCCCTGAAAGCCCTTGCACAGACCATGCCGCATAGCGCGGACATGGCTTCTTCAATCATTGCCCTTCGTTATTCCTGGGTCCCGGCTGAAACCCCTGCCCAGGCTTCCTCCAGATGTTGCAATGGCATGGGATGGGGGAGAGATGATATCATCCCTCTCATTTTTGCTGTCTGTCAGGGGCACATAAAACAAACTGATGAAAACCTGGTGCCAGTTGTCCTGAGCATTCACTTCTTGGCCGTGAACCTCCCTGTTTTGGTGAAGAGATGTACCGATGGGACAGGAGGGGGCTGTGTCCTTAATATGGGTTAAGTCAGCAGAGCAGGGCAGTAAATCTGTCCCGGTGTATTAAAAATGTGTCTAAACAGTTTATTGCTTGATTGCAGCATCCCTGAACTCTAACTCTGCATTGCACCATTTCCCATGATTGACATCTGAGCAAGGGGGATGGCATCCCGTGCTGGCAGTGGTTTGTCCCCCTCCACCCCCTTGCAGAGGTCACCTGAGGAGCAGGACAGCGAGGCTCAAGCCCATGCCAGCAGCCAAGGCAGCTCCTTCCTTAGATCAGTCACCTTGCTGTTTCTCTTCTGCTGGTGGTGCCAAGCTGCCTTTATCAGATCCTGAGTGCCAAAACCAATTTTTGAAAGTTTTCCACCTCTCTCATTAATTAAAAACAACTTCTGCAACACTGGCATGTTCCTGTTTGCTCACGAGAAAAGCCAGCCTTTCTCTCTTAGGCATTAAAATGTAAAGTGTAGTTGTCCAAAAGAGCTCCTCTGCTCCAGCCCTTTCCTCCTAGGATGGTGGGGAGATCCCAAGGCCAACCCCTCTCCTGTGCACCGGCACGTCACTGTTTGTGGTGGTGTCACCTCTGCATCTCATGGGCACCAGCTGGCTTCTGCCAGGCACCGTGTCCGGACTGCTCCGCGGCGGTCCGGAGAGCGGCTGCTCTTGCAAAATTCCTCCAATTCGGTAACCAAAGCCGCACGGTGGTTTTAGAGCCAGGGAAATGGCCTTGGTTGGGTTTCCTAAATAGTCCCTTATCTGTGAGTAGGACTTTTGGTTCAGCGAAATAAAGTACTATACACTGAAAGCAAGGGAAAGACGAATAGGCCCCAAATGAGCAAATGGAAAATGAATGACAGGGAACGGCACCCAGAAGTGAAGTTGCGAGCGGARCGGTGTGCGCTCGGCTTCGCTGCCACTTGCTTTTGCAGTCCACCGTCACCTCTTCGTGCACAAAGCAGGGCTCTTCCAGGGGTTTTTAAAATGCGCTCAATATAAATGCGGAACCATCACAGGACATGTCCAAGCTAAATAAAACCTCACGGAGGGTGTTAAATTAAAAACAAACACATGAGATATAAGCCCTTTAGCCGAGCATGAAGCAGTGGAAGCTCCTGTTCTGTGTTGCACGAACTGTGATGTTTCAGCTTACAGCCTCCTGCAGCCACCTGAGATGTACAGAGACACCTGCACTAAATAGGAAATCTGAAAACTCATGGGATCCCACAAATCACCTCGATTCTGGGCTGGGATAGTCCACGTGCTGCCCACTGAATTGTGCCACACACCACTGAGAGACAATGGTTCATTGCTGCTTAAAGTGCGTCCATTTTCTATGCTTTTCTTTCTGTGATTTCCTTCTGTTTAGCATTCACACAGAGCCCATTAAATGATGAAAATGGTGGATTTAGGATTTTGGTGGTTTGGGTTTGTTTTTTTTTTTAGTTTTCTTTTTGCTTACACGTAAAATAATTGTAATGGTCCTTAAAAGCTGTTGATCCCCATGCCGGGAAAACACTCTTTAGCCACCTGCTGTAAAGAGCATGTTTCAAATACAGCATTTTCCTTAATAATAGTAACCCTCGCTGCTCCGTAGGTTTTGTCTGGAATTCACGGTCCTGCTAAGCCTCCATCGGTACCTGCCCTCGGACACCCGCGGATGCCCGTGCTCCTCTTTGCAGCTGGGAATCGCTCGGCTCCCACATCGCCAGGCTCTGGGCACTGGGTTTTCCACCTGGAACAGCCTTGGGCACAAGCCAAGTCTGGGGGAGATGCTGGGTCTGCACACCTGACCCTCTRTAATGCCTGGGTGAGCACAAAGTGAGTATTGACACTAATTTTATTTATCCATATTGTACATCCACTGAGTATATGACACATCCACTGCTGTGGTCACTAAGAGCTGTTCCAGCTGTTTTGTATCAGCCAGATGTGGGGATGTGTGGCCACACATCTGCATTTTCTGTGTCACCTGGTCTCCAGGCTCCAGCCTAACAGGGGATACAACTTAAAGCCGTTAGGAAATTCAGCCATAGCAGCATAATTTTGGAGTGGGCAGGTTTTAACCTGCTCTGAATTCAGACCCTGGTCACCCGGGTGGTATGAAGATTGACCTTTCCTGGGAGACTGTAAGTACAATGATCTCTGCTATGGCAGATAAGCGCTGGCTTATTTATCGCAGACTTCACAGAGAGGGAAAACTGAGCAAGCAGACACATTTTGAAACAAATTTACTTTGTATGCGGAACTGCTGATTTTTAAATTTTAATATCTTAGCTATTTATTTATTCAAATGCCCTATGCACTTTATTTAAAACTCTGTCTGTGGCTTGTAAGATTTTATTTAACGTTTGTTCAGACAAGCAGAGTAGAATGATCAACTCCAAACTTAAATTTTTTTCTCTTTGTTATCCTGTACATAAGGGGAAAAAAAACAATCAAGAGACAAGAATTAAACTTTTTGGGGAAAATAACTTCTCGGCAGAGACTTCATACCTGTCTCACTCTAATTGCAGTGTTGTGATTAATACAAATAATTTATAAAGTCCCTAAATATTTAAATTTTTACACAACATGGTCATATTATAAGCAAAAGGAACGATTTAGTTATGTTACTGTACGCTGCAGACCCCAGTGAAGCAGGGTCTGGGGCTGTAGTTTGTACTGACAAGGAGTGAGCAAAGTGCTGAGCACTCTCCCATGTCACATCCTTGCTGCAGGTGGCCATACTCGTGTTGCTTTAGTCTTTCATAAAACAAAAGCGAATGCTGTGGAAACACACTGGCTGTCTTCCAGTGCGGAAGATTTTGCACTGAATTTACAAAGACGACTTTGGAAAGAAGATTTTGCGCTTGCTTTGTCACATCCCGCCTGGGTTGCCCCTTCCACTGAAGGGTTCTTCTCTATTCTTCTCCCATAATGTTCAGAAAATAGTAAGTTATTATTATTCAAATCATTGCCATTCAAGTCCCTTACCTGACATTAAGAAATTACATTTAGATATTCTGCTGAAGTAAATTTTAGATGTCTACATTACTCCAGGCCACCTCCTTACCYGTGAGCCCAACAGGTCACGTCCCAGGTCAGAGGAGCGGGAGGGGTTCGGTGTGGTCTCACCAGGGCATTTGCTTTATCATCAACTGCATTTTGTAACACCCTGTGCCCTCTTAGCCTTATGGACATCCACGGGCACACTGCGATTCTCAGCAGTTATTCATTTTTATAGGAAGGAGAATTTGTGGAAGAAGGTCAAAGAAGATTAATAAGGGACAAAATGTCTAATAACTACACAATATTAGACAAAGATAGGAGAATGATCACTGCTCATACTGTGCTGTTTGATCTTATTACTCTGCATTAGTGGAATCCATAATTTACAACTTTAATAAACTCCCAACCTCTTTGGGCCAAGATATACGTTGCTGTTGGTTTTATTAGCTGCATAACAGGAAGACGTTTTATGCAACATAATTACCCTGCATARGCAAACATCTAATCACTTCTAGGAAATTTTTTATAAGCAACTAAAAGGRACAAAATCAGACAAACTACAACCTTGAGAMAAGGTGTTTTCATCYTCAGGTTTCCAGTGCCATAGWTATTGCTATCAAGTAGAGGTCACTCTATCTTGGAACAGATGTTGAAGAAATGGAAGGCTGTAAGTMCAAAACTTCAAATATTATGCTCTGCAAGTTATATTAACCACAAATTTGTCTTGAAAGCCCAGAAGAATTTTAGAGAAAAAAGAGATACAGTGCAGTTCCTAAATACAACACTAAGATGGGACTCAGAAGACTATGCGTAATATTCCCAGCTCTGCTTGTAAATTCAGAGCATRATTTAAGTACTCACAGAATTTCAGAGAGAGCTAAACCTTTACCATACAATTCCATAGGATAACTTAGAGAATCCCAACATAGATAGGACTTCATTACCTTACTTGGATTTCTAGGATAATTACTTGGAACCTAAYTGCAGCTGTAAATCCATTAAGCTCCATAAAACTTTCCCTCTAGAGCTACTCCCTCTCTCAGGTGAATGTTTTCAATCAGTCCTTTTTATTTTATGAAGTAAAATTTTCAGCTGGTCCGAGGCTCTCCTTTTCTGTCTTCAGGTGAATGAAACTAAACTGCAACAAAACAAAACATACACGGAAAGTTTTTGCACTCCCAACCAAATCGCGTGGATAACTTCCTTGGGGTAGGTATCTGACAGTCTTATTTGTACCCCAGTCAGCAGTACTAATACTAAGATTTTGGCTGATGTTTCAGCTGATKTGGTACACTTGGACACTATTTTGTGAAGGCAGATTATATCCACAGTCATAAATCAGCCAATCTATACGAAATTCTGCAACTTTGTATTTTCAGCCTTCCTGGCTATTTAAAATATCTGTAACCTGGTGCTGCTACTGACTATTTTTGCAATTTTTAAYTAATGTGAACTCTTAGCATTATAAAAAGTAATTAGCAAATAGTACATCACATTATTTGTCTGAGCAGTGAGCCACTTAAAATCTTRCTGTCTCTCTTCACTCCTACACCTTAGGTCTCTTAGCTCATCTTAGCACCTTTCTCTGGCAAATGTCAGTGTGCTTCTTTTCAGAGCTAATATTAAAGAAGAAAGTAAGGGGATGCTAACACATGTCAGGGAGATTTTTGTGTGTTGTCCTTGGCTTTTCCAGTCCAATCTAGACTTCATTTCAACCACTTAAATTCCTACTGCCTTTTCTTATTTTGTTGGATAGCCTATGTCTCACCACCCTGAATATGTGAACTGTTTTTCTTGTGTACACATAGCAAATTTGAATGATACATCTTCATTTTAAGGCCTTTCTGGCCTAATCCATCCATCATCTCTTTCACARCACAGAGCCATAGCGCCTGCACTCATCCAGTGAATGGTGCTGACTGTGGCTGCTGGTGCTTAATACACTTAAACAAGCCATGTTCTCTGCTGCAAAGTCACCTTGCTGTCCTCTATCTTTCCCCTATTTTGTCTTCTGGGTTGCCAGTAAATAATTCCTGCTCTTCCATGCTGACCAATATCATTTCATTCTTTCCTTGGTGCCTCTGYTTTCTCCTCTATTATTCTCAGATCGTGTATTTTGAGGGGGTTAGCAGTCACTTGTGTGTATGGTTAGAGCCCTCTTCTTCAGCCAGCTGCAAGACAAATACTGCTACTGCTACTACCAATAATAATTGCCTTAGAGAACTCCCATTTCATATGCTAGATAGGGGAGGATAAAGTGGGGGGATTTAGGAAACATGAAGTGTCAAATTGCAACATATAGACACCCACAATAACCACGTAGGTAATTCCATTTGGGCTTCTGTAAATACTGAACGTGTSTCCAACAGGCACTGACCAACATTTRCCTCTCTACGCGCTTTCAGCATGTATGGTAGGAAGTACGTGGGAACTGCRCAGATAACTTCAATAGACCTAAAATACAGACAGAAGACAGTCAAAAGCTGGAGAGCCATGTTATACCTTATTGAACTGCTCTTTTTCTCTTTATTCCTTTATGTTTCACGCAGCTTATCAGCTCCTGATTATTGCCTCAAGGTACAGTGGGTTATGTTATTAGTCAATCTAGGAATATCTGRCAATTTTCTCTCCTTTTGCACAGCATATACCTTTCTTAATATCCCTCTTCCTCTCCCTCAAGCTATAGCTCAGGTGTTGGGTGCACCAAACCTCTCCTCCCCATGCATCGCCGCTGCAGGTGCTGCGCGGCTGGGAGAGTTACGGCACGGAGGCAGGGAGCCACAGCTCTACCAGGTCCTCTGCCTCTGGCACCCAAGGGCAGCAGCTCCTTCCCTCTTTCCCCTCTTAGGTCAGCGAGTTTTGGGGCTGGTTTTGCCCCAGGCACAGCTCCTTCTCTCCCAGGYAGTGCAGCATGGAACAGGCTAATCACAGAATCATAGAATCATTAAGGTTGGAAAAGACCTTTAGGATTATCGAGTCCAACCGTCAACCCAGTACCCATGCCCACTAAACCATGTCCTGAGGTACCACATCCACACGTTTTTTGAACGCCTCCAGGGATGGTGACTCCACCACTTCCCTGGGCAGCCTGTTCCAATGCCTGACTACCCTTTCAGTGAAGAAATTTTTCCTAATATCCAATCTAAACCTCCCCTGGCGCAACTTGAGGCATTTCCTCTCATCCTATCGCTTGTTATTTGGGAGAAGAGACCGACACCCGCCTCTCGACAGCCTCCTTTCAGGTAGTTGTAGAGAGCGATAAGGTCTCCCCTCAGCCTCCTCTTCTCCAGGCTAAACACCCCCAGCTCCCTCAGCCGCTCCTCATCAGACCTGTGCTCCAGACCCTTCACCAGCCTCGTCGCCCTTCTCTGGACACGCTCCAGCACCTCCATGTCCTTCTTGTAGTGAGGGGCCCACAACTGCACCCAGGCTAAGGGGTTAAGCAGCCATCAGCCTCGGGGCTGCTGATGCTCAGCACCAGTTGTGAGTTTGGTTTTCCTTTCCCTGGCAGCCTCAGGCCCCAGCACCAGGGARCAGGAGGCCAGCGGGGTTGCAGGCGGGCAGCAGGCATGCCTGTGCTGCAGCAAGCCCGGCCCGGGCTGCGGGGTTGGCAGCAAGAGAAGGATGCGGCGGAGGAGCCAAAAACCCAAAGGGTGGGCAGCGAGCAGCAGTGCCAACCCAACTGCGCCGGGAGGCAAAGCTGGAGGTGTCAGGCTCAGGGCCAAAGCCAGTGGGCACCTTCGCTGGAGGCAGAGGGAAGGAGAAACAACATGATTTTATGTTCACTGTGCAAAGCCTCGGCAGGAAAAATCACTCCCTTGTTAGCAAAGGCTTGGGTTTGCATGCGCAGGGCTAATTTCCATTGCCTTTGGTGCTGAGTAGTGAAGGCACTGGCTGGTTTGTGTTGGCTTACACTGTTGGTTGTGTAAGGCTGTTATCCTTAAATCAGCCTGGATTTAAGGATAACTAAGGAGGCTCCGCAAAGATTATAAAATGATCATATTATTCAGTTTATAAAAAGAAAAATATGTGGCAGGTACTAGTCATGTCACTCAATGCTGTCGCCCTGAAATGCATTTAGTAGCAGCCGAATAGATCAGCATAGAAAGGTTATGCATAATATGTGTAGTTCAACTTCCATGCATTGTTTAACTTACTAAATCTAATTCACTTTTCCACCCACTACTTAATTTAATTTTCATGCATATAATGACTGGAGTACAGCATCATCRTACTGGAGGCTAGCGGAAAGACCAGGCAGAGGTCAGGTGAATGTCTGAAAAACAAAMCAAATTACAGAGAACACTGTGCTTTATTACAGGTTTTATCATCTTGTTTATAGAAGGAATAATTTTTGAAGTGATTGTTGATGATTTTAAATGTTTTCACATTTTTGGAGTAACAGAGCTGGGATCCTGATAGAAGACAATGATAACCTCTGTGTGTTCTTGCAGAATTTCAGTCTTTTATTGGTGACAAGCAGAGTAATTAAAACTGGGAAAAGAACTGCAGGTAAATCATTTRCACTGAGTCATATCGTGCAAATATTTTCCTTTTTGGGCTTGAGCTAGGCTGAGTTTGGGCTCTGCCAGAAGTCTGCTTTGTATGTTTTTGTTATGGGTGATGATGGTTTGGTTTTGTGTGTGCGAGAAGGAAAGCTTAAGAGAATCCAGGATGGGTTGGTTTGTGGAGGTTTTTTTAGGAGTTGTTTTTTGTTTTGCAAACTTTGGGAAAAAATCAATTAAGGCATTTTTAGTTTTTTAGATATAAAGATATACTTTTCCCTGTTCAGAAGTTAGCTGYCATATTTCTCACCCTGAGGTATTCTGACACAACTGGGAAAATGGAAGAATAGTGAATACCACCATGGGCCTTTTAACAAAAAATGTAAACTAGTTAATGGTTACTAATGTAAAAGTTTTACTTTGGTAGTATTCAGTAAAACATTTGACTAATCCTTGGAGTGAGYGGATTTGCACCATGGTTTGAGCGTCCAGAATATGTGCAGCAAGAGATTGTAAAATAAGTATTTGAAGATTTTGCTTTAGTTCCATTTCTCCCATAAAAATGAGAGATATTTTTTTTTTTTTAGCTATGACTAGTGATCTTATGTATTTGCACAGGTTATACGTGAGCGTAGCAGACTCTCTCTGAGCTTCTCGGTGCTTAAGACAGCATGATAGCATGATACTGAAGGTAACCAARGCCAGGAAGTTTTCTCCCCTTAATTTAGTTTTCTGCAGGCACCCAGCACCAGCCACATCTCTTCCCTCCCTGGTAGACCAGGCAGGTCTGGGGGACACGGCACCAGCCAAAGCTCAGGGGCGCTGGGGGCTGGCCAAGGACCCCGCATGCCTCCCTCGTTGGGAGTGTAAAGCRGCCCGTAAGCTTTCACAGCAAATAAACGTCGTCCTGGCGTTGTTCGTTGTAGGGTTGCACTGTCTCTGGGGGAATGCATCACCCGAGAGGCTCCTCTCGGTGAGACACCATCCCATACATCAGCCCGAGAGCATCATACATTACCCCGGTGAGCTGTAGCTCTCACACTGCATTACACCAATCCATCACCAAGGCAAGCTGTTGCTSTAATGATATATTAGTGTAATAATCTGAGCAAGGCAGACCCATGATATATTACTCAAAAGATGGCACCATTTATGGAAGCAAGGTTCCAGGAAGATATTCAGTATAATTACAAGCTGCTGGCTGACTTTTACTGGCAAGAAAGTCAGCCAATGAACCCAGCATATAAGGGGAGCCGCTTTCCTAGCTTGGGTTGGAAATGCCAGTATTGAAATAGGCTTTCTGAAGTATAGTGGTAAATGTCCACTCTTCCTTAGCTGCAGTGGCCGGTTTTTAATTTGCCCTGGTCATTTGGTGGAAAAATCTAGATATCAGTTCCTCYAGGGAGTACCCTGAGTACCTGGAAGTAATTTCTTTTTAGGGCCATGTTTCTATTTCTGCTATTTTCTACATGTAGTTCCTCAGTTTTATGATTTGCATTACCATAATGATGAATATTACTTTTAACCTGTCCTCAGAAACAACCTTCATTTGTTTTACTTTCATGCTTTGTTGTGGCACTTTGGTACCTTCCTGGTGCAATGTCATTTGAGTCAGTAAATATGGGCTGAGAGTAATTTTGYCCTCTGAGTTTTTCATTGGTTAGAAGGCTTCTCTTTGTGGGAAGAAAACTGCTTGCCAAGTATTTCATATTTATAATGAGCACTATACTTTTGCACAGTACAATTTGCCCTGTTAAATCCCAACTTCCTGAATCCCTGCTCATCTTGACTTTTTACAGCGGCAAATTAATCATATCTCACGAGAACAAAATTAAAGCATTCAAATAAAGGAAAAATGTAGGTTGTAGAAAATTTAGAAACAGAAATTATCAAGTGAACAATACTTCTTTTTATCTCTGACTTCTGTGAGTCAGTGAACCACATTTCTGACACGGACATGGGCTTATAGGGGTTGGCATACTGCAGTGCGAGGAGAAAAATAGAGCTGAGGCATCACCTTTGCAATGAAGGGCAATAAAATAATTAAATAGCCTGGGGGCRGTTTTAGTTCCTTTGATTCTGAAAGTTTTTTTCCAAATAAATGTATGAACTTATGTTTAACATTATAATATCTATAACAATAATTAATATCACTAGTGCTTCTACCCAAGGTCTCAAAGTGACTTTACAGGCAATTAATCCCACGAGGCTGTAAGTATTAACGCCATCCTTTATACAGATGAGATCCAAAGGAAAAAAGGCCTAATTGGCTGAACCATTAAAGTAAATGGGATGTGGGATCTGTGACTTTGAATCGGGTTTTAGTGACTCGTACAAGACCACGGAGCAAAAGCTGGCCAGCAGGACGCGGGTCGCCCGACCCACCGCCCCGTGGTGCTCCTCTCTGACGTGCCCAGCCCCTCCTCCCGCCCACCTTTCCGTTGGGCTCTGGCGCAGCACGACAAATTACTCGTACAAAGATGGGTGGGAAGAGAGCAAATTTGTCACTGTCGGGAAGGAAAGGTGGTGCTCTGAAGGAAAACAAACGCCTTTGGGGAGCTTGGGAGTGAGAACTTGGGCTTTGTGTAACACCAGGAACATATTGCACCTGATGCACAAACATTTTTCTCAGAGGTAATGTCCTTGACTCCTTTTCTGTGAAAAATGCTTCAGTGAACAATTCATCTTGTAGTTTCCTACCAGTTACACTGTATACAGCAAAACACGGTCTCAAATAAATAAATCTGATGTGCCATAAAGCACAGATACAGTCTTCCTTTTCAAAGTGAAGTCACAGACCTGTTGAATCATGAACATAATTTCAAGTTGATTTTGTACCACTGGATTCTTTGCAGGAATTGCATTTTACAACATGCATCAAATCAACATGSTCTGCCCTCTGGAATTATTTGTTATTTACTTTATTATTTTTATTTGTATTTTTGTATAATAAGGTGTCTACAAAAAAAAAAGGCTGGAAAGAGAAAAGATTGGGTGTTTGACGTTATTAGCAAATTCAGAGTTAGGATATACTGTAATGAATASTTAAAAGACTGTCAGTTTGGTCATCGTGGTTAAGGTGCTGAACCTAGAGCATGATTTATAGTGCTAATATATGAGGAACATGTCAACAGTACAGGGAACTCCAACGTTGGCTGCAAACCTTCTCTTTTCTAGATCACTTTTCTGTAAGTATGACACATCTCTCTACCATAAGTACTTCTAGATTATATCAGTTGCTTGTTATAGTTTTTCCAATTTCAGATWCTCGCCCTGCGCATTGATTAGGCAGTTATAGCTGTTTACAACGTGCAAAACAAGTGCAAAATGTTATGTCAAAATTCTCCTTTCCTTTAGGCTTTGTTCAGGGTCAAATACCTTTGCAGAGTAGCAAAGCCAGTTTTGCAAGAAAACAAATCCCACTTATACTGTACAAAATACAAGGCAGCCACTAGAAGGAGGTCATGATCTTATCAATATTAGCAATACTCTGTGTCAATGAAATGAGGTTGGATTTTCTTTCAACTGTTGATTTGTTTTTATACCAGGTGAAAAATGACAAGTTAAAGGTGAGCGGTTGAAAGTACAAACCCTGTCAAGCAGATTTTTTGTAAGATCTCAGATGATCAGCAAAATCCTCATGAAATTTGAACCAGTCTGGGGAAAACAGGTTAGTTTGGGCTTGAAACAACTGCCAGAGGTAGTCAATTCAAATGCAATTGTGTGGTACTAATGAAAGTGGACTTCAAAGAACCATAAACAACCAGCAGAAAATGAAACTTCTCTCTCCCATTTTATAGCTCAAGCTGCCCAGAAAGGAAGCCAAGAGCCTCCAATGCTCAGCTGTTAACACCTTTTCCTCCAAATGACCAGAGAGGTGTTTCCAAATGATGGCTGACAGCCCAAGGAGCGGTGGTAAAGACTGAGCTCTGCTGGTAGCTTCTCTATATTGTCCTTCAGCAGATTATGCAAACTTCTGGACAGATCCTGCCTGCAGATGGTGAGCAGATTGGCAGGAAAAGGATGGAGGGCAGGAAAAGGATGGAGAGCCAAGAATGCTCGAGGCTTATTTAGTGGGGCTTTGGTAACCATACCCTTCTCCTCCAGGTACTCCCTGGGCACCAGCTGCAGGAATGAGGTTGCTATTGTATATGTAACACCACCAGACAGAATTTTTCCATTATTTTGCTGAAATTTGGGTGGAAATTGGGAAGGTGGACAAGCTGGCATCCCTGGCTGAGCAGTCATCCAGCYCTCCACGCTGCCTAACTCCCAGGCTCCCGGCTGGCAACCTGCCTCCTTCTTCCAGTCTTTGATAGATGGGCTTCCTGGCCGGGGAAATAAATGGGTTTTGTCCATGGTCCAGCACAGCAGTCTGAAAATAAAACACAGAGCATGATGTAAACACTCATAAAGACTTTCAAAAACAAAGCAGGTCCTCGAGGAGACATTCTCTGCAATGTCTTTCCATTAAACATGTGTTTTGCAGTAATGAATAGCCTCCTTAATAATGGATGCAAAAAACCAGCCCTCAATAATCAATAATGGGTTCCTYTGAGATCCGTTGCAGCAGCACGTGATGCTCCTTGAGCACTGCCCCTTCTGCGGTGAAACTGCTGCAGGACACCCAATGTTTGATACTGCCCGGTTTACTCCAAATTCTAAGTCTGGCAGATCATGAAATATGAGAGTTGAAAAATGGAATCCTGTTGTGTCTGAGAAAGTTATTTTAGGTCATTTTAGATATTTCTGAAAGGCATTAATTATAATTTTGGGGTTTTTTTTGAGGTCACAGTATTAAAGCTGTCTGGAGTTATAGGTGGAAATAGATGAAACATAGTACCAGCAGCATTTCAAAAGCAGTCTAGAATGGGTGGTCTGAAAAATATAGTTTGCATACAGAATATATAACCACACAAGATTTTACTAAAGAAAACAACTCTTCAGGATGGAAGAAAAAGYGTTTAATGGGCAAAAGAAGACAAATAAATCAATGCATTTTCCACTTCTTTCCTTCAGATAGATTTTCCTGGCCGGCACTTCATACGCTCATAGGGGAAAGCAAAAAGTGCTTGKCTGGAGCATACGCGGAGCTGCCCACTGGCGCCTTTCTCGGTCAAATTGCTGGTGAATGATTTTGATCATGTTTGCTCCTTAATGATGCTGCAGGGAATTTATTTTTCAATACAACCTCCTCTGCATTTCAGGTCTTGATCTTGGATCATTTTAATGAGAGGGGGGAAAAAAAAAAAAGAAGTAGTGACCAAAGTCTGAGTAGTGAGACTGAAGGAAAACTTAATGAAGAAATATATGGTCTTACCATGTTGTGAGGATATTGATGCTGTTTTGTGCTTATGCTTATCAAGCTAGAATCTTTTACTCAGAAAGGAGCAAATTCTCTATTCTATATATGAAAAGAACAATTTATAAATGCAATATAGAAATTTATATGGGACAATTTATATGTGTCTTTGGTAAACGTAAGAAATGTTAAAACAAAATATTACTGGTGCCTCCTCATTTCTTTTTTCATTATGTCCTGGTTTTCTCAAGGAAAGATTAATGCTTTCTCAGCTTAGAAAAGAAGGAGCTGCTTACTGAGGATTAAAACCACTAATTTAAGAAGATAGATGTGAGTATGTCAGGTGCAGTGTTTGTTGCTACAGGCCATGTCTTCTCACTACCGTACGCACTGCATGCCTGAAAGTTAATTTTCTATAATTGCAGCTACTTCATTGTTTTCAAAATTAATTTCTACATCTGCTGGTTTAACATAAAAATTTGACAAGTTTTATAGGTATTAAATATGAACTTAAATACGAGGAATGCCCTGCAAGACAGGCAATGAGCAGTGGGTTGACTTGCTGGAAGAGTTACACRTCCGTCTCATTTTTGGCTTCACGGTGCCTCTGGATTTTGCATCCCCGTCCATGATTAACAGCCGAAAAGCGGTGCTTGGTAGCCCAGGAGGTGGCACAAATCCGTGCCCCACCAGGAGGTACCAGTATCACAGAATAGCCCCGTGTTTGAACTACGCGAAGCATTCAAAACCCCTCAGCCCCGGACCTTGCGTCACAGCGGTTAGGGTGACACGGGGCAGGCTGGGTCTGGCTTGGCCGCCGCCGCRGCCGGCTGTGCCGAGCGGCTGCCCGTGGAGCCCGCGGAGTTTGCTGCTTAGTGGTTTAACGGTAGGACCCGCGACATTAGAAAGTCCCGTCRGTGGGCCAGACGATCTAGCTACGATGATTGCTTCATGGAGAAACTTGAACCGTTTACACGTGTTGTCTAACTGAGCTGTTTTGCTGAGCTTCATCATTTGCCAGCTGCTGATGCCAAAACCTTCTGTATTGAGAAGCCTTAGGTGAGAAAGGCTGTGAGAGGTCAGATGTTCCTCACCTTAATTTCTCATTAATTGCAGAGCACGGAGCAGTGCTACAGAGTTACCCTGTTATTAGAAAGTGTTTTGTCCACCAGTACCATCGTCCTCATGCCCCACTTGTAGGACCTGCTCATACACCCTCGGCTGACATCCCACAGCCTCCCTTCAGCTCTTTGCCAGCGGGCTCAGCAGTTTTATTCCTATTTTAATAAAGTATGACTAGTTAAATACAAATATATCCATACGCCTGCATGTTGCTACACCAGTTTCCAAAGGGGTGCTGGAGGTGCTGAGCCCCCTTTCACAGCAGAGCCCTCACTTCACA
Source organism: Oceanodroma leucorhoa (assembly GCA_030449065.1). Lineage (NCBI taxonomy): Eukaryota > Metazoa > Chordata > Aves > Procellariiformes > Oceanodroma > Oceanodroma leucorhoa. The sequence continues at coordinate 12,227,884 of JASVER010000017.1, forward strand.
GGCCGTAGTGTCTCTCCTCCATCTGAGATAGCAAGTGCACATGAATTTCAAATTACTTGTAGTTTTTCAATAAATGAAAGCGAAAAGCTTAGCTTTAATTTTTTTTTTTTCAAATTGCAGATGTTTCTAAAAGAGAACATTCCAGACTTTAAAACCTTTTAATTAAATAAGAATTGCTATTAAAACTTTTGTTGATAGATGGGCAGGAAGAAAATWAACCGATTGAATTAAATATTGAAAGGCAAACTCTGATAAAGGTAGAAAAAAATATGGATGAAATCCAACCCATAAATTTTCATGAACAATCAGAAGTGCATATAAATGAAACTATTTAGCCATGTAAAGTATATAAATTCAAATAATCAGGATATGACACCCAAGGAGCTGGATTCGATGCCAAAACCTTTGGTGTATGCAAATTCTATTATTTTGAGACACAAAAGATTGAAAAATGCATATGACATTTCTCTTGTACAAAGCCATTCTTAACATGTGGTCATGAAAAAGGGTTGCCTGATCTGTCAGAAGTTAGATATTAAAATAAATTAGAATATAGTGTGTAATTTAAATATGGCAAACTCCAGTGGATTTGTCTGTCTTATTGGCTTCTTTTGAAGAGACACATTTCAGGATTAAACCATAATTGCTGAGATTATTTGAATTCTAATTTTAGAGTTAATTTAGTTAATTGCCACAGACTAATTGGCTCAAGCTTGATTGACCTGAAAAATGTCCATTTGTTAGCTAATAATTGTCATGCCAAATGAGCAGAGTTGTGTTGAATTCAAAATAATACTTGGATTGCTCTTCATTATTTTTGCTGTATTTCCTTCTGTTTTGATAAACTCTGGGTACTTCATGCTAGATTACTTGTTGTTATTTCTCACTATTGTTTCTATTTCACTTTCTACTGCTTCTTTTTATTTTAAACGAGGGGAGTTTATTCTAACGTGGTGTTTCAGGAGAAATCACAGACTGATAGTTTTGGTGCTAACCACCCACATTTCAATCAGTTTTGCCAGAAAAGTATCAAACGCTTTGTTAAAGCAAATTACTGTATTTAAATCTCCCAACCAGCCTCTGTACACACCCCTCCTTCAGGTTTACTTTAACTCTTTTGAATAGAGGAATAAATGGGGAATTTATTCCCACTTGATGCAGAGGAGCTAATCCCATTGCCATCACCAAAAGCCGCGGGGTAGCAGCCGGTGCTACGAGGAGGAGTCGTACTGCCCTGAATTCCTGACACCCAGGTGGTCGGAGTTTCCAGCGCTGCAGCTGGAAATGTGGGGCCTTTGCTGGACATTTTCAGAAAATGTAGAGGCTCAGTATTGACTGGTAGTGATAAATAATCTAGGACCTAATGTATTTTGGGAGTTGCTTTCTTTTCTGCTGTTGTTTTGGAGCACGGAGTGGTTTTCAAGATGCTAATTTTAAGGCGTGTGAAAGAAACTTGGAAAACTCGTGGCACTGGCACAGTCTGTCCTGCATTTTAAAGCAGTTTGTTTATTTTTCATTGATCCTGATTTCAGAAAGACTGCTGCCCCTTTTCTGTTTTTCGCCCTGTTTGTTTGAAATGGTTGCTGTAACGGGCTGGTTTTGAGATGTTCATCCCTGGCTCTGCCTTCAACCGATTGCACCTACTGTGACCTTTTAATCCACCTTACTGATAGAACAAGGCACTAAACTAACCATATAAAATATTAAACGTGCATCATATCCACTGCAGCTAGAAGACAACCACAGCCTGCTGCTGTGGTTACTGTTACAATTTGAATACAAAATCCAGTGACCCAGGTGACACCAGGGGTAGTAGGTACACCTTAGGTAGTGTCACAAGAATGACCAAACTCAGGTTTCTGCCTGGACTTCTCTGAATAGTTCCTATGTATTGCCATGTAGACATACAGGCATGCTATCACATTTTTGAAAAGAAATGAAGCATAAGAGTTGAAAATCACTTTGCACGAGCCATTTTAAGAAGACACAGCAAAACACACATGGCAAGAAATGGGAAAGGAAGGCAGGCCCAGGTGATCATCAGCTTGAAAGAGAAATTTGGATGCATCTCTAATGGAGATGATGACCAGGCTGGACTTGAACAGTTTTTCCACCCACCTCACCATCCTGCACACTGACACCCAGGAGCAGACCAGGCCTGGCAATGCATATGCTGCTGTGCACGTTGCCTTTAGCAAGCCGATAAAGCTTTGTGACTTGATGGGGATTCACTATACGACTTGCAAACATCACTGGCAAGAGAAGAGAAGAGAAGAGAAGAGAAGAGAAGAGAAGAGAAGAGAAGAGAAGAGAAGAGAAGAGAAGAGAAGAGAAGAGAAGAGAAGAGAAGAGNAAGAGAAGAGAAGAGAAGAGAAGAGAAGAGAAGAGAAGAGAAGAGAAGAGAAGAGAAGAGAAGAGAAGAGAAGAGAAGAGAAGAGAAGAGAAGAGAAGAGGACGAGATGAGACGAGACGAGACGAGACGAGACGAGACGAGAAGAGAATGGAATAGAAGAGAATAGAAGAGAATAGAATAGAATAGAATAGAATAGAATAGAATAGAATAGAATTATTTCAGTTGGAAGGGACCTACAACAATTGCCTAGTCCAACTGCCTGACTACTCCAGGGCTGAGCAGAAGTTAAAGCATGTTATTAAGGGCATTGTCCAAATGCCTCTTAAACCCTGACAGGCTTGGGGCATCGACCACCTCTCTAGGAAGCCKGTTCCAGTGTTTGACCACCCTTTTGGTAAAGAAACACTTCCTCATGTCCAGTCTAAACCCCCCCCCGGTGCAGCTTTGAACCATTCCCACGCCTCCTGTCCCCGGATCCCAGGGAGAAGAGCTCAGCACCTCCCTCTCCGCTTCCCCTCCCCAGGATGCTGTGGAGAGCAATGAAGGAAAGAAATACGTCTGGCTTTCCTGCTTGCTTGTTAACGCACCCCATTCCCAGGCGGCGAGTCCCCGAACCGAGAGCAGGCGGGAGGCGACCCCCGCGCGGGGCGCGCAGACCCGCGGAGCGGGGCTTTACCATTAAATCACCCGCTAGATGGCATCACCGCCCCACAATTACCCAAAGCCGCTCGGTGTGACGTGGCAGTGACGCAGCAGCAGGCGGGTTCGGGATAACTCGGCTGCGGCTCTCGAGTTCAGAATCCAGCTGCTGTAGAAAAGTCGCACTATTTGTCGAGGGTGTCTGGGCACAGGCAGATCTCGCCGCAGCCGGGGGTGGGCGATGGACCACGCGATGGCGAGAAAAATTGCTGGAGATGGTCCTGCGGAGCTACCGCAGCCGTTTGAACGTGTATCAGAGACCTGGCAAAGCTACGGCAGAAGTTGCTGCCCCTTGACCGTGCCATCGTCATACGTTCCCCACCTTGTGAATTCAGGTGAAATGCTCGAGAAAGGAAGGAAAGTTGTAAAAAGCTCCATGTTCCATAAAAAGAAGGATTTTTCCTGTGGGTTAGGCTACCACAAAGGAGTTAAATTCTGTTTGGGTATTTACCAAGGGTGGCTGCTTCCTAGTAAAAGGGTTTCTGCGAAGCAAAAAGAAATCAGCATTAACAAATATATTATGCGTAAGTATTTTCATGTCCCTGGGTGTCAGCTCTACTGAGAAAGGGAGAATTTAATGAGCTCTCTGTAGATTTGTAAATTTGTACATTTAGAAAATACATGAAATAAATTCTCTTGTTTACATGGTAGATGTCTAAAACTCACAAGAAAATTCAGCCAACCCACACTGAAGTTTGCCACAAGGCACTAGACTAACACAAATAATATCACTCTGCTCTAACCTGAYGGATACAAACACACATTACACCATCCCCTGTGGTTGCAGCAGTAGCTGACAGACAGGCACCGAGTAGACAAGCAATGCCACGGAAAACAGAACAGCCTTTCTGAGGAACAGGAGCATCCATGGGCAGCCGCGCTGGTGATACCCGGAGGTCGATGTGCTGCTGGATGTCTCCAGGTAATCAATAAGYGCAGGGAAATGAAATAACTTTCAGTTTAATGTTTGGAGTCGGGTTGTTTCCTGAATTAATTTCACTGAAATGGAAAGAATATCGCCCCTCACACTTCCGAGATTTGAAGACAGATCTTCTAAAAATATGCCTAAAGAAACTGGTATTCAGATTAATACCCCGTCAGTGGTATGAATCAGCTATTTCTAATTTTGCAATGTGCATATAGGAACAGTCAGTGCAAACTTTACATTGGTAGGACAACAGTTTTCAACATTTTTTTACTTTTTTTTCCACCCAGTGAAGATGGAAATGGCTATGGTTGCTGACAGTCGGCTTGTTTTTCTTAAGCATTTCCCAAAAGCTCAGACAGGTGTACCTTGCTGCACAGCCTGAAGGTCAGCGGCCTAAACCTTTCCTATCACATTATCGCGATATGGCAAAGGGCCAGGGCAGGGGCCTCCGGCAAAGCTGTGCTGCCGCAGCACTGCCCTGGTGACGGGTACGGCCCAGGAGCTCTGGGACGGCTCCGAGAGGGTGTCAAAGGCAACAACCCCTTGCCTTGCCATAAGCCTATATGTGTGTGTACATATATATATGTGCAAAACAGGTTATAACACTCATGCTCCAGGGCAGAAGCTATCCCCTGTCTCCCATTAGGAGGAAACCCGATCTCCTGAGTGTTTCTCGCCTCTCTGAAGCATCTGCTCCGAGCCGCTCCCAGAGAAAGCGTGCTGGGTTAGACAGACCTGCCACAGGAATGCCAGCGCCGACACACACACACACACAAATAACACGTTTCAGAAAGAAATAGTTCAGACGTAAGAATGATAATGAAAATGTAAAGATCTAGTGATCCAGATGTACTTTCACACCTGCACTCGCAGATCCAAAATACAGATTGACAGATTAAGAATTGGAGATTATTTTATTTGTATGAGATGCCACCTGAAGTATTTTAATTCTCTACCACAGATCAGTATCCCGTTTAGATTTACCTATATATAGGCTACWGATAAAGTCATGCCTTTTATCTGTAATTCTGAGGAACGGCCTGAAATTTCAAAAAGACAGACATACTCTATAGCAAAAGAATATACAGAAATGCAATTTAAAATCAATTTTTCATCAAATTATTATATGTCTTCTATCAAAGATGAAAAATTTTAGATTATTTTCTTCTATTTTAACGTCAATGGGAGAAAACATAACCCAAACCTCTGGTTTTACAGAAGAGTAAGAAATGCAGAAGAGAAGTTTTTATAGGATGTCATGCATATGTCAAAAAAGTGAAAATCAAGTTACGGACATGTTTTTTTGTGGCTGCAATGTTCCACCGAAGCTGTATAGGTGCATGATTTGCCATGGACCAAAGCATAGTGTGAATTTTACTTTAAAATCAATGCCAGCAGTGCCAAAAGAGGAAATCATTTCCTTTCCTTGCAACCCAGTGTGTGGGCACCGGACTCACTCGCTGATGTATTTGGTGTGCTACAGCTCTGCCTGGGGGCTAGCAAGGCTGTGAGCAAGGGGGTGTGCRGATGAGCAGCACGGCTTTCTGTAAGCGTGGAGAGAAGTTTAGTTTGAGTCAAGGAGTTCAGTATTAGGAGTTCGTATGTGCACATATGGGACCACACATGCCTTTAGAAGTTTTGCAAATGGGAAATTTTAATTTCCAAATTATAATAATTTTTGTTTCGGACTTAAAGGAAATGTGGGACAGCATGTTGATGATTTCTTGCAAATGTATTTATTTGCTGGAAATGAAAGCTTGCTGAATGAAGGGACCGCTGGGCCTGTTGGGCTGCTTTACCGTAACACTACAGATCCTAAACAGAGGTGTTAGTCAGGGAAGGGATTGCTCAGGTCAATCCAAGTTCAGAAATTGTTTTATAAGGTACCAGATAGGGATGTTTCAGCTTTCCTGCTGAAGCTCTTGCATCTCCCRCACAGTCAGATCAGGTCAGCCTGTAAGCACTGTTCTAATCTACACACACACATCAGAAGCTCAAATCACAAAGCTCTGGAAACTCCTCATTTATTCTCCAGTCTCCGAGGGACGTTTCCAGAGAGGGTTTAGGCACCTTTTTCTCTTCTCCTGACTTGCTGGCAATTTCCTCACTAGAGGACAAAGGTTCTTGTGGCTTTATGGATTTTGTGGTTGGGGAGGAAGCAGAAGGCGGTGTCAGACGGCGGCTCTCACCGTCGTGGTTTTCCCAAATTCTCACGGTTTGTCCCGGAAACTTTTCCTGCGGGGGGCTCCGAGCGAGTGTGCAGGGGGGCTGCGCTCGCTCCCGCACCTGCCAGCGCTTTAGTGCGGGGGGGCGGCTGTGGGGAGGGAAGGAGGGAGGGGAGGTGTTTCCTGGGGGCTGGGGGCGGCCCGCGGACACGCGTGGGGCGGGGGTCGTCCCGCCCCGCTCCTCCGCCGCCGGGCGCGGGGCCGCGGCCGGCCGGAGCCGCGGGCGGTATTTAAGCGGACGGGCGCGGAGCGGCGCGCTGCCGCCGGGGCTGGCGCGGAGCATGCACGCCTTCGGGCCGCCCGCCGAACCGCCGCCCCACGCCCAGGAGCTGCTGGACGTGGCGGTGTGCCCCGGTATCTACCCACCGGGCCGGCCCCAGCCCCCGCCCGCCCCCAACCCCTACCTGTGGCTCGGCGGCCCCGCCGCGCCCTACCTGCCCGCCGCCCCCTTCCTGCCGTCGGGCTGCGCCCCCGCGCAGCCCTCGGGCCCCGCGGGCGCGGAGCGGGGCTGGCCGGGGCTGCCCTCCCCGCAGCAGGAGTGCCTGCGCCCGGCCAGGCCGCCCTACTCCTACTCGGCGCTGATCGCCATGGCCATCCACAGCGCGCCGGGCCGGCGGCGCACCCTCAGCCAGATCTACCAGTACGTGGCCGAAAATTTCCCCTTTTACAAGAAAAGCAAAGCGGGCTGGCAGAACTCCATCCGCCACAACCTCTCCCTCAACGACTGCTTCAAGAAGGTGCCGCGGCACGAGGACGACCCGGGTAAGGGGATGGGGACGGGGACCCGGCGGGCGCGCCCCCTCTGCCCCCCCCCCCCCGACCCCCCCGCCATGGGCCGCGGAGGCGGCGGGGGCCAACGCGCGGGGCCTTCCTCTCTCCGCAGGCAAAGGCAACTACTGGACCCTCGACCCCAACTGCGAGAAAATGTTCGATAACGGCAATTTTAGGAGGAGGAGGAAGAGACGGGCCGAGGCCGGCGCGCCCGAGGGGGCCGGGGGGAGCGGCGGCGGCCCGCGGGGGTCCTGCCCCACTGGGCTGCGGGGCCCACCCGCCGCCGATGCCCCCCTCTACGGCCGGGCCGGGGCCCAGGCGTGAGTGGAGCTGCCCGGGCGCACCGAGATGCACTAACGCACGAGAGAGGAATATTTTTGTAACGCGTAAATGTACATTTTTATATATAATCTGTAAATACAGGGGGGTGCGGGAGGAAGGGAGCGGGGATGGGGGTGTGCTGGGAGCCGAGCGAAGCCGTCGGGGCTGGCCGCGGGTGCCGCTTTCCCACCTTTTTCACACTGCCCCTTCCCACCGAAACCTTGGAAAGGCTTTAACCTCCTGCCGTGCGGGTGTCCGGGGTGGTTTTCTCACCTTTGCATGGCCCGGAGCAAAGCAGAGCCCCCCCGCAGCAGCCCAGCCGTGCAGCCCAGGGGCCCTCGATGGAGGGAAGGCTCCCGCCGGCCATGGCCCTCCTGGGTGGGTTAAGGGGGGTAAATGCCGGGTTTGCAGCCTGGACTTTCCAGAGATGCCAGGAGAGAGCTTGGGGTGCAGGGAGGGACAGAGGGATGTGCCCTCGCTCCCGGGGCCCCACTCCCGGGGGGACCGGGCTGGCATGGGGGACATCCAGCCCTGCCATCCTCTGCAGCATTTCTGAATAAAACCCCTTTATTTTTTTTCCAAACACACAAGATCATCTTTGTGTCAGCCCGCAGCGCTGACGATAATTTGTACGAAGAATTTCAGGTTTAATCGGGCGTCCAGAATTAAGCTGGATCCCCGCTGAGGAGCTCTTTAATTGCTGGTTCTCCTGCTAACCGCCTTGGACGACCACTCGTGGGGAGCTGGTGGCCCGCGGTGCGGGTGTCCCGATGCCCCCCGGGCTCTGCCCCGCAGCGCAGCAGCCCCCAGGTACCCGCCGGCTTCCCGGGGCAGCTGCTGCTTGAGGCTGCCTTGGTAAAAACGCCTCTGGTTTATCCACGGCAGCCATACGTACATGTGGTTTCTGCATTTTTAATGAAGCTTTGGAAAAATGCAACGTGGCACCAGTGGACGGCAGCCGTGGCGGTTATCGTTGGGCATTTTATTAAATACTTCAAATGAGAGGTTTTTGGCCACCTACTTGCTTATTAATACCTGGTGCCTGTTCCCTGCTTTTGCTTTCTGGTTATTCTTTGAAGGTCYTTGAGTTTGAAGAAAAGGAAATTGTGAACTATATAATCTGTTGCCTTTCCTTTCCGGCTCTSTGTCTCCTCCAGCCTGCTCTTCCTCGCTTATGACAAAAATACAGCTTTCTTAAATAAAAAGCTAAAAATAATATTGCTGTTGTTTACAAGAAARCAACCCCAAACGGAAACCTGTATAATGCAAACTTTTTGTGCATTATAATGGAACCATAAAGCAGGTTTGACCAAAAAAAAAACATAAACAAAACAAACTGTCTAAGAACCTAAAACGTGTCAGAGATGCAAGTCCCTCATGGAGGGGGAGAATCAGCTGTACAAACTTTTTTTCCTGGCCCAAAATGTAATAGATAGTAGTACAAAGTATCTGGTTTAAGATACTAAACTCCAACTTTAGTAGACGTGGAGAGAAGGAAAGAGCAAACTGAACYTGTCAGCCAATATACTGGTCAGTTCATGTAGTCAAATTTTTTTATTAATGTCCTATTTGAAAAAAGCTTTGTACAAGAAAAATCACTGTTCCAAAATGGCTTTTAAAATGTTTCAGACATAATCTTTTTGCTCACGTTATTATTTTCCAGGGCTATCCAGTAAGAAGATATTATTAAATTGTAACTCCTGTTTTCTTTTTAAAGTGAGTAGAATCCTGTTCAAGGTTTCAGGCTCTTGTTTCAGCAGGGTAACCTTTAGCTACCACATTAAAGGGTGCAGGGAAAGTTATTTTAAGTTATTTTTGCAATTAGTWCCATTTGAAGCTGCTTTTTTCCAGGTGACTGAGGTTTTGTGGTGAGCAGGTCATGTAGAGAGTGAAGAGGGGAGATAGCCGCCTATCGTTGCCAAAAAAAAAAAAAAAAAGGGCTTGGTGATTAATTTCTTGGTACAAATAGCTATGTGTTTCAGTTGGCATTCAAATTTTAAAAAGCTGCCTTTGGACTGTGAAGTTCATTCGCCGAGGAGTGGGCGCACACTTTTAAATAGGAAGGATGGAGAAACTCGTGCCCTGGCAGAGCCGGAGGACCCTTCCCGAGATACAGTGAAGACACTGACCTCAGAGCTGGGAAAGAAATGATTTCACTCAACCCACATTTTCTTCTGCTTCAGGATACGAAGTTCAGGATCCAACCGTAGGGGCTGAGCTCCGTATTTTCACCTTGAGACTATTTGCCCTGGGACAGTATGCCATTGCAGGACCCTGAAAATGCAGCAGAACGCAAGGAGGAGAACCCTGGGTGGCTGCAGGTGCTTCGGGCTTCCCCGCGGTGGTCTTTGTTAGCAGCTCTGCTGGGTCCTGCGTTGGGGAAGTCCATGGATAGCTCCATGAAAGGACCACACCGCGTTGCCGGAACTTTTCTTCAGGGACTATTTAAGATGATGTTTCACTGTGTACGTGGAGGCCACCATTTGTATTTCTTTGTACTTTTGTTGTACTCGAATTCTATTTTTGTTTATTGGAAAGAAAAGGAGAATTTTTAAAATAAATCTAATTGGAGCAGAGACGTTGCAATCCCTCTAAGCAAAAACACTGCTTGAAGGAAGAACTGCATCAGGTAGCGAGTCTCTGGGCTAACTGGGCAGCTGCAGACGTTAGTGAAAAAGGGCGATGGGATGCTGGGATGGGMTGGGATGCTGTGGTCTATCCTTGCTTGGGCCAGACTCCCATGGAAGCCCAGAAATAATCTCATCTAGTTCTTGGAGAACAAATTCTCAAGACTGCCAACCCACGGCTGCGTTGCTGAGCCGTGACACCCCGAGCAGCGTGGTGGGACACGCCGGGCTGCAGCTTTGCCATTACACTGCCCCGAGCTCCACACTCGTCCCCGCCGGGCACGGCTGTGGGAGGGGGAGACGGGCTGTTGCTGGAGGTTTCGGGTGAGTCGTGATGTAGGGAATGAGAGACCTCTGAGCAAACGACCTGGCTACTGCTTTCCAATCACCCCCTGTCCTTTCTGCTGCCAGGAGGGACTGGCTGCAGGGCATCTTGAAGGGTATCCCAGCGGTCCTCGAGCTTCGCTGGCTTTCTAGAAACCGAACCGCAGTAGATTGATGGCTCCTCAGCCGTCTTTCCCAAGCCCTTGTATGAAACATTGCTGACTATGGCAGGTACCCTCTGCGTGCCCCTCACCGAATCATTTCTCCTTGCAGCCATGCTGTTACTGCAGCAGGATTTGGATTTGAGTGTGGCAGAAGATATTTCAGGGAGTGTTTGCACTTAAGCTGAGACCAATTTCCCCTAAGCTCCCTCCCTAGGCTGTGAGGTGAGGTGGGCTCTCTGGAGGGTGCCTGAGAACAAGGAGCCAACTCGGGAGCTCGGAYGAGACTCCGAGGGAACCTGTCCTGATTGACAGTGCAGAAAGGCTGAGGAGCTGAGCCTTTTCACTTGGAGACTTAACACAGACGTCAAAAATCGGGTGCTCCTAGATGTGCAATGCCACAGCAGCCCGTGACACACTCTGCTGTGACACACACCCTGCTGTGACACACACCCTGCTGTGACACACRGGCTGGATGATTTGCCACTGCTTTTACGTGTCTGCATGCGCTAAAGCTTCTGACACCATTTTCTTATTCTCCCCATATTCCCAAACAYGYGATATAATCAAAATTATACTATGCAGTAGGCAAATGACCAGACTTAGTCTGGAAAAAACACTSCAGGAGTTCCTCTGGGTCTGTGCAAGAAGATGAACACAGATGCAGACACCGTGGGTCTGGACCTGGCGATGAGAGCCTGCTTCGGTGCAGAATGAGGAACGCCAGCCCTGGGAATGGGGGAATGAGAGTGAGGGACCGCTAAATGCAGATAGAGACCGATGCGTGCCCAGGGACCCATCACTGCAGAGGGAAAGGTGAAGGGGCCTCGGAGCCCCACACGCACCTTAGCCGATAGCCTCAGCTACGTGGTGTGTTCAAAGCACGTAATGGCATAAGAGTTTGTGCATGGGTGGTGAGATGTCTAACAGGAGTAAGAGTATGGGAAGCTCCTGCAGTTAGATGCCACTTCTGGTATCTCCTGAYCTTGGAAACGTTAGAAATCCACCCCTTGCTGAAGTTTAGAGCAACTTGGTGCCTACTGTGGTGTTAACGCTTCAGGGATGGGTGTAGCATCAAGGAAACAGCATCTTTTCACCATTTTCCCCACAATAAACTGGAAGTGGGGTTGAAAAGGTTTCACTAGTTGAGGGAGTACCCAAACAGAGCAAGAAATGGTGTTCATGGTTCATTTCAGCCAGGACACGCTGGAGAATTGGACTTACATTAATACGTTATGAAAAAGTTCAGGGGATAACATACTTATGGTAGCTCCACTTTCTACGCTGTGCTTTTTACAGGGGATGCTATAGTACTGGCAACAAATAACAACAGCCTTGGTTCATTATTCAAGGATAAACCTATGGAAATGAGGAACTAGACTGTTTATTTATCCAGATAGAGTTCAACATGATAAAAAAGCCATGATTTCTTTACTCTAGAGCAACCTGTTGGCCTATATAAGAMAGAGAAGGGACTGTCATATAATCATAAATCATCTTTTTGGGACCAGGCAGTGATGTACTGCTTGCAAGGTTAAGCCATGGCTGGTGGGTTAGCAGCTAATGTGCTGAACATTTAGTTCTTGGACTGTGATTGAGTCCACCTTCAAGTCTGAAGCCAAGTGGGTTTGGAGGGCTCGCCTCTACTCCTAGCAGACAAYAGTCATCTTCACAAAGAACAACCATGCATCGCTTGCTTATCATCCTTGGCAGTTTTTCCTCGGGTTGGACAAAGCTTGGGGAGAGCATAATGACCTCTGGCTCATGAGGGTGCAAGGGATTTTAGTTGCGTGCAAACAGCGCCTGTGGGATGTCTGCTGAATTAACTTGGAAGAATGGAAAAGTCTGATGGCGAGTTCCCAAAAACACATGTAGTCTGTCCCTGCAATTCTCACTGGCTAAGCAGGGAAAGACAGACAGCAGCTGAAAAGGAGAGACAGAGTTTTCATTTCTTAAGAATATTCCCAAATTTTCATCTATGAATTATTTTACTGAGATTAATTCCTTATATATTAATTTTAGTTATATTTTAATCTAATTGCAAAAGCAGTAATTCTTTATTTTTAGTGTGATTATCACTTAGGAGARGTCCATAATAAATGCAAACAGAATGTGATAAATCAAGTTTATTTCTACTTTTTTTATTCCATTTTCCATCAGCTCCAATACTTGCATGCAATTCATCCTTGCTAAGCATTTTGATTTCCCCATGCTTTACTGTATTATGACATTGCTTCCCAGGATTTCTTTTGGCAAAACAGAGTGGAGTCTATCAAATTTTGTACAGCTGTACTGTATGGGTAAAATCAATACATAATCCRGGTTTCCACATTCTAGTCACTGCCTTGGAGTCAATAGGGCAAGGCCTGAAGGGAAAGCAAGGTTTATGTATCGTTACTTAAAAATAACAGAAAATTCATCCTTTTCAATAGGTTCCCTGCTGTACAGAAATTCATGCTGCAGGAGATGGCCCTTCTAGTTCTGGTAGCATCAGAGAAAAATACATGGGCAAATATGTAGTGGAAGCAGGTTAGATGTGAATGGCTCGTCTTGTAACCCATAGCAATTCGTCTCTATCCACTTGTCCGCTTCCTCGGGCTTGTGTTGACTCCCTCCGTGTCCTGGGAGCACCCAGGGACCGACSGCTGCTTCTGCGCGACACCAGCCGCTCTCCCGGTGCTCCCGGGTGACATCCAGTGCGGCAGCTGCATCCCAGCCCCGAGCATCTCCCTGACGGGGAGATGCTGAGACGCTCTGAATAGCACCGTGAGCTGACTCAAAGAGCGAGACRCCGGTTGTGGAGGGGACCAGTTCCAGTAAGTGCTGAAGGAAGTATTGCAAAGTCGGGGTGGTAGAGGGGAAATGGTATAATGAAGTAGTGGAAAAATTGRTTTATAATAAGAACGCTATCTGGTATTGGCTTTAAGATCATATGGCCATAATAAGGACTACAAACTCCCTAATCCTGTCTGCAGTAGTAGCAGTTACAATGCCCGACTCATATCTACTGAAAAGGATTAATCTGTTCTTTTCACAAGATCAAACTGTTTTTTTCTTTCAAAATGGCAACACATGACTTAGCTATATATATATATATATATATATTTTAAGGAAAACACTTCATCACCTGTATAACCAAATAGAAGAAGGGAAGATTTTTTTATTTTAGGGTGATTACTGCTGCACTTGCTGAAAGATTTCATACTATTATCTCTTTTAACAGCTTAGTTCATTTATGACTGTCAGGTTTTGATAGAACTGATACATTTTATTTTATTTTCATTGTGGGCTTAACTTGCAAGATGTTGCTGCTCATGCTGAGTCCAAAGACACTTCAGGCTTGTGAGTTTTCCATCATTTTGCTAAGATGAAGTCATTAATTTTTCTTCAGACTAAGAAAAGCCAGTGCAACAAAACGTTTCAGCTGCTGGACAGTTAGTCACTGGCGTGGCTATCTGATCACTCCACAGCAGATGGTCAGCATAGAGTCTTTGCTGTGTTAGCCGTGAGTTTTAAAAATAAACTTAGTTCATTGCTGTTCATTTCTAGCTGTTTTTTTTTTTTCCTTAAAGTGTTTTGTGAAAGATCAATAAATCTTATCAGGAATTTTATGAAATGTCTTATAACTCTACCTTGGAGTTTCTCATTTACATTAAGACAAATTTCCTGAAGTCTGAATATAATTAATAGCTATTTAAAAGTTCTTTACAGTGCCCAAGTGTGTAGGTGAGCATTCTGCAAGGGGGATTTGCTCAGATGCTATCTTGTAAAACATAAAATACGAACAAGAAGAACTGGCAGCCCAGCTTCATTCACTTCTTCCTCTGTGTAGTTTCTAAAAGAAAAGCACCATTAAACAAGCAAACAGAAAAATCACATGATAAAATTGTTTGGGGAAAAAATATTCTTTTTGGTAAGTGTCTCTTCTGGCAGTACAATAGCTGTGTTTGTACAAAAATGTATGTATCCATGCTGAGATTCACAGGCTATAACTGATGAGGGGGCTTATTTTCAAGGAAACCTCTCGATAATGCAGCCCATGCTTTTTTTTTTTTTTTTTTTAGACCCTGTAGGTTTTGGCTTGCATTCAGTTGTTGTACAAAGCCATTTATCACGGCATGTTTGACTTCTGCCTGCTCTCTGCTCGAGTGGCCAGGGCTGCCCAAGGCGCCCATTAACTCCTGCCCCAAAGCCGCTGCGGCCGCCGGGACTTACCCCGCYCTGCTGGCTGGAAACCCTTTGGCTCTGACAAGCCTTGGGGCAGGTCGCTTCGGCTTGTGATGAAGATAGAAACAGCCTTAAGAATGAGGAGTTTTAATACTTTAATTAAAGGTTTCAGATTCATACGTGCAATTTTAAACTACAGGCTTTTTTTTTTTTTAGATTACACAGCCCGGCCCTTCAGGTTCCCTTGTAATCCTGCCAGGGCTCACAGCCTTCCCTTACATTTCTTTTTCACACTTTGGTTTCTATAATGAGATAATTAAGCATCTCATGGTTTGTTAAGATACAATACGTGAAAAAAGGTTTTAAAGCTGTTGTTTCAGGATGGGAAGCCAGGTAATCACAGTTTCTTACTACCTGTTACATACAACCTCACAGGAGAGATTTTGTCCTTTTTAGAGGAAGAAATTGTTCAGAAAATCACACCTATTAAGAATACCATGTGCTTAATTTAATTCCCACYGAAGCGGTTAGATTTCAGTATTTAAAGTCAAGGAGTTGCTTTAAGTGCTTTAAGTTAAGCTTATATCGTGAGTAGGTGTATTGGATTTGTTACAAAAACTGGAACCCATGAAAATACAGAAGAAAGCTTAAAAAACTCCTTCAATGCAAGCAGGTTAACAAGACACTACCCAAGGACYAGTCACCTTTTCTGCTGGCTTGCTAGAGTAGTCAGTGCTTTTATTGTAGGTAATGGCTGTTACTCAATGAGTGTTTCCTTTTTTCTTCAGCTATCAAGTGCTAGCCATTGGGAAGCCCATGGTAAAGGAGAAGAAATTGTCAGGTAATCCCTCCTTTTAAAGAAAACTCCACACATGCAGAAGTAAAGTCTGCTGACAGTAAAARGCCAGTGTGAATGGGGGTTCTAGCAAGCTGCTTGCCCAAGTCTCCTTAAATTATACCATGGCGAAGAAAACTTGACCTCCATATGTCGAAATTCAGTAATCGAAAGGCACRTGCAAGACCGCAGAAATTCTTTTCCATGAATAGCCTAAACTCTTCTGGTGTCCTCTGGTCATTCTCAGCTGTACCTCTGCTCGTGGTCCAGTCAAAGTTCTTCACACCTGAACCATACAGGACGCCCCAGATGAGGACTGGTGTCAGTRTTCCTGTGTCCATTGGAAATGCAAACAGATTTGGAGATCTCCTTTCCTCCTGGCCCACAGTCACCATCCAGCTGACCCTGGACCTCAGGTCCCTCTCACACGTCAACGTCCTCAACGTCCCCTTGGGGAACCTGCCGTGTGGCCCGGCCACCCCTTCCCCGGCACGAAGGGCTGCCCTCCCGCCTCCCTGCTGCCTCGCACCTCCCCGCGCACGTCGGGCAACGTGCTTCTACTTTGTGAGGCGGTGTTGTTAATGAAGGTGCTAACGAGGTTTTGCCCTAGACCCATCCTGAAGCGCTATTAACATCTATCTCCCGTGGTAACTGAGTGTTGTGCTGACCCACCCTCCCAAGCCACCCTGGGAACGTGCCAATATCACCCCAAATTTAACTGTCCGAGCTCCCAGTTGCTCATTTTACACCATTTCTTGGCTCTGGGTAGTTTTCTTCGGTGACGTGGTGTATCCCCATCTCTTCAGCACCTGAGCAATCACTGGAATGAGGAGGCAACATTGAGACTTCAAGCTCTACAATGGCAGAATTACCCAGCAGCAAGTGGRAAGTGCTGAGCTTAGAGCCAAGGGAGGTACCCCCACGGCTGCAGCGGGACTGGGGGCCACCCCGGTTGTTCCTGAGGTTGGGGGGTTTCTTTGTGCTCGGGAAAAGGCAGGGGCATGGGGAAGCCCTCTGCCGAGAGAGCTGCCGGGGCCAGCTGAAGAGTGAGCCCTACACRAAATCAAAAAAATTCAAATATCCCTGGGTGTGGTGTAAGCTGCGGCTGCTGCTACAATTTCCACCTCTTGCTCTGCATTTGTGTTTTAAAGGATGGAGTTTAACTGAGTGACAGTACTCGGAGGCAAAGATAAATCGATGGCTTGTGCCTCAGGCTTTTCCCGTCATTGCAAATTGTGCCACAGCGGGTATAAATTCACAGTAGATTTTTTTAATCTGCATAGGTACGGTCCAGCATATTTCTTATTGCTGTAAATGAAGAAGAGCGAACAAGAAAAAGAAGAGAAAAGCAACTTCATACTACATAAAGCAGCTTGCATTTTTGCTGAGAAAAAATGTTACCTGGAGTCTGTATCCACATCTGTCCTCAAGCAGAGTGTTCTTGGGTTTGCTAATACGGTGGGGTGAGGCAGCTGCAGTTTGCCAATCTACCCTCCATAGTAGACTAAAAGACCTATCTGGTAATCTCAGTCCAGCCTGATGTCTTATYGCAGTAGTACCGCGCCGGGCTAGGTCTGAAACCGAATAGCTTCCCGCGCCGTGACGGCTTCCTTCGCGTTTAACACGGCGTGGGGAGCGGTCCTTCCAGTCCTGCCGCGTCAGCAGATTGCAGCCGCTGCCTCCCAGCTCAGGACAAGCGCGCCCTTAACTTTCCTGTATCCCAACACTCCTTTACGTACCAAGAGGGTGCACAAACAGTCAGAAAATGGTACCTCGTGGGGATTGCGCATATTACATTAAAATATTGCTTCGTCCCTGGCTGTGCAAAGGGTTTGCCTGAGACACTGAGTCTCAGCCATGAAGTACAGAAGAGGGGTGGCCAGACTGCTGGGACACGAAGTGCAGTTTTAAACAATAGGATATTTTAAACAATAGGATATTTGAAACAATAGGATATTTGAAACAATAGGATATTTGAAACAATAGGATGCAACCTTACTCTTTGCTTTAAACACACAAATCTGGTTTCATAACGTACCTAACCTTACACGTCTTTAAAAACTACATCAGTTGTGTTTTTTATCCATCTATATTTAAATGGAAAGGCATAACAATGATTTAGTGACAAACTGATGCTAACATTTCTTTTTAGCACTTAAAAAAAGCAATATTAAGGATACAGAATAAACTGGCGTTTTTTATCTAGTGCTAAGGTATGACTCATTAACATTTCRAGTCAAGTTTCTGCTTGTACGATATAATGCTTTCTTTCATAACGATACATGTGACATGATACAAGTGACAAATTTTGATACTTTAATATACTATTCCCTTCTTCAACAACTAATTACTACAATTAGCTTCCTGCGTAGTAAATTCCTTCTCCCTCCCAGCTCCCAGCCGTGAGCCTGTGACAACAAGCACAGAGCTGAAAAAATACTTTTGTCTTTGCCGTTCGGTCCTTGAGAGGGGTCTACGGAGCAACAACCCTTAGCTTTTTAATTGGGAGGATTATTTAGACACCTTTTACTTAAAATTTGCCTGGGAACCTCGAGGAGCAAAGCAAACGCCGAGCGGGGTTATGTGACACCCCCCTTTGTTTGCACGGCCCCCAGCGGCGTGCTGGGAGGAAAAAGGGATGGCCATTCCTCACCCCCCTAAAAAAGATGAAATGCATTACCTGATATCTGAGTCTAATGGCTCTCTACAACCGTAAACGGTATCCCTGACGTAATTTCCCCGGCCCGTAGGAGGCTGCTGGCTCCGGGGAGGACGGTGTGGCAGCAGAGGGTGGTGGTGCCAGCCTCGGGGGCAATAGCAGTCATCTTTTGGGGGGCAGCGGAGGAGCTGCAGACCTGGACACCTTGGGCCAGACCGGCCAGGTCACTCTAGATGCATTTGCGATTGAACCCCTTCCTGCTTTTTTCCGTGATGTTTTGAGTTTCAGTAGTAGTTTGCAGTGCGACTCGGCATTCTGCTTTCTGGGGATAGTTCCTACATGGCATCTGGATTCCTGCCAGATCCTGCTTTGCCCAGTCCTGCAAAGATTTTTAGGCTTATTATTTCTCTCCTACATAAAGTCGCAATAAAGTTAYATTATACTGATGTATTTGGTGAAGGAAGAAGTACGAAGCCACTCGGGGCACAGCAAAGCCGGCGGGGTCCGGCCGCGATCGGGAGCGGCTCGGCTCCGCAGGGCTCACTCTGGCTGTGCACAGAGGGGGAGAAGGAGCTTCGTCCCGGTGTTTGCCTGCAGGATTTCCTCCAAAACCGCCTGGCAGTCCTGGCTTCGTGTTCAAAAGGTCGTATTTCCCCACTTAAGGAGGCAGAATTTGTTTGTTTGTTTGTTTTGTGTGTTTTGCAGTGCTTTTTGGTTTTAGTAAGATATTGCCAGGAAGACACAGAAACTGCTAAGTTGATACGTAACTGGGAGTGAGAGGGAGCTTTCTAAAAAATAATGAATAAGCAAAGTTTAATTGAGATGAAAAAGCTTGAGCTGGTCCTTCAAGTGGCGAGACCAAGTCYCAGCTGCTCTTCTCGTAGATGAATTTTTAATTAAGTATAATCTAACTGTGTTACAGGTAGAAGATGAAACAAAAKATTCTGATGAAATTAGCAGGACAATATCCTCTCTGAATCCAGTTAGAAGGCCAAATCAAATCCACATCACCCCTCCTGACTCCCACTTCCCTGTGAAACACTGCAAGAAATTTAAATTAATTAAACCCCTTTAGTTTAGAGTTGTAGTGCTCTTCTGGCACAGCACCTTTAACCCAGGGACACGCAAACGACTAATCCTGATCATCAACTCWTTAACATCCACCTTAAAATCTGGTCCTTCCTTTCTTGCACCCAGTTTCATTATTTCAGTCCTCTTGATAGAAGCATTCCTCCGTTTTTTGATGTAAATTTAGTTGCAACTATATTGGAACATCTGATAGGACAAAATTTTCCTTTCACTTATATAGTTCTTCTCCTCCTGCATTTCAGCTTCCATCAAAACTGCAGAGTGTTTCCTCTTAAAACAAACTTGCCATTTTCCTAAGTGCTGCAGTTGGCATTTTTCTGTACAAGTCCATACTCACCTCCCTTGAGCTTTGGTTACCAAAATAATTGCKCTGTGCTGAATATGAAAACATTGACTTTGTAAGGTAACGTTTCACCCTTTTTGTGGTTGATATTTGGCCCTTCTCCCTCTAGAGAATGTGTGACTAGCGAATGCAAATGACTCAGCCCTACGCAGTGCAGTCCGGGGGGTCCTGGGSTGCCTCCTCCTCTCCCTCAGCGTGATGTACGCTTTGTCTCCCTTTCAGCCTGTTCTTGAAACATCTTCTAATTCTTGTACTCATTTCCCATTTTCTCAAGTCATTTTTCATGTTACAACAGATTACACTCTTTGACGAAGCGTAGATAGATCTATTGTATTTTTTTTTAAGGAAATAAGTTATCTTATCAAAGAAAGATAAATTACTCTGGTATTATATCCCAGTTTCCATTTAGTCTTACATATTTACTGGAGCACTGGTTATATTCCCATCCTCATTGGCTTTCTGACTTATCGCCTTTCATGTAATAACCCTTTTGCCTTTAAAATAATGCTTGCACTATCCAGATAATTTAGGAAATGAAGCAGATAAAAGATGGAGCACATATTGACTGTGTCTATAAAGTTAAATAGTGCCAGAGCATAGCACAGGAACTATACTGGTCTATACTGGTGCTTTGGTAGAGCAGTCCCTGGCACATCGCTGGCCCGTTGCATCAGGCCGTTCTAGTTGGCAGGATAATGCTGTGACTTGGAGTGCAGACACAGCCACCTACAGCTTACCTGGGGGTTATTTTACGTACAGCTCACAATTTGGGCTCATCATGGTGAAAGTAATCGGTGTCATAGCCCAAGTGCCAGAAACTGCAGCAAAGCGAGTTAATTTGGCATTAGATCATTCCTAGCATTGCTCCATTTCAAACTAGTTGCTTCTCTAGAGATGGCAGGATCTCTCATGCTGGAAAGAGTAAACTGTACCCACTGTAATTTCTGTTAAAAGCAGTATTGTCCTCATCATCAACATATAATCTCGACAATAAGGAGAAACTGAAATTCGGGATATTCTGCACTGACCTGCATGGATTCCCATGCCAGCCAGGGTGGGAATCTCCACTCCTGGGAGAGCAGAGCAGGATGGATGGGTGGTGGTGTTGTAGAGCCCACTCATCGTCAATGATCTCTGAGCAGAGCAGTCATTTCAGAAKTCTCTGTATTTCAGATTAAACTGATGAGTGACACAGAAGTATGCGTAACTCCAGAAAAACACAGAGCTGGGGGTAGGGTGGTGTAAGGGCTTAGTGGCAACAGCATGATTGAAGAAGTGCAGGATGTAATCATGGACTGGTGCTCGGAATAGAGCATGAACTAAGGACCTCTTGAGGGTTTTGTGGTGGTCCGAGAGGGGGCAAACTATCGTAAGACCCTAGACCGCAGGCATTTCAAGCCTGCCCAGACTGGAAAGGTTATTTCCATKCTAGGAACCTGTCAAGGGCTTAAGGGCAGTAACAGGCTCAGCAATCCCTTGTCCTCTCAGAGGCCTGATGGGGTGCAGCTCAGGAGGCTGGAGGTCTCCTTCACGCAGGGGAAGAGATTTTCATGAGTTTGAGATTTTTCACTCCATATTGGAGCTTGACACGGATTCTGTAATTTGCAGTTTCCTTTTTTCCAAGCTGTCGTGGTTTAAGCCCAGCCGGCAACTAAGCCCCACCCAGCCGCTCGCTCACTCTCCCCCAGGTGGGACGGGGGAGAGAATCGGAAGGGTAAAAGTGAGAAAACTCGTGGGTTGAGATAAAGACAGTTTAATAGGGAAAGCAAAAGCCGCGCACGCAAGCAAAGCAAAACAAGGAATTCCTTCACTACTTCCCATGGGCAGGCAGGTGTT